>CAXIIO010000156.1:0-18370 GCA_964028335.1 Altica lythri | reverse complement strand
TGCTGCTATCTGGAGTTTCACAATCAGCTAAACATTTCAATTCCTCATACATCCATGAAGTCGGCACATACACGTCTTCAGCATCAGCACCCGATCTGATTGAATTTTTAATTTTTTTCAACTCCTTCCTAAAATTGCTCCTCATAGTATTAATTTTTTTTTTTAAGTCTTCAAGTGTCCCATTTTTATTTATGTTTTGGTACACTTTGCATAACTCAATATAAGCGTCCCTTTTTTTATCGCGGTTGCTATATTCTTTGAGGGAACTATTCCATAACACTGGTAAATCACGATATTTATGAATTAATTCGATCATTACTTCTTTTTTCGATTTTTCATCGACATAGTCGTCGTATATTTCGTCGGTACACAAAGTAGACATAGGTGCTTCTTCCATGGCTCCGTGCTTTGTACTGATAAGATACTGTCAGTAGTGCCAGTGCATCCCTCACACTATCAGTATACAATCAGTATACTGACCACGCCCACAATATTGATGAAATACTTTTGAGTTGCCAAAAGTATTTCAGTATGTAATCAGTATACTGACAGTACATCAGTACTTGCCCTCACACTATCAGTTTTACTGACAGTATTTGTTAATACTGTCAATATTACTGATAGTCTGAGGGGGGCTTTAGACACATGACATCTTAGAGAATTATTTGTATTTTTGTGTTTTTGTAAAATTTTGGTAATTTAAGACAATTTTATTTACAATTTTTGGGTTTTCTTTTTGTGTTGCCACATATAATGGATAATTCTCGCCATCGCTCCTCGCGCGAAAAACGTCTTTCGAATTACTTTGCTTGGCTCTTCTATTTCTTTATTTTTTGATATTTTCTGGCGCCCCTGCGGACTTTGCGCCCGTGGCAAGTGCCACCTTTGCCACGCCCTAGATACGGCCCTGCATCTTGGATAAATTAAGTGCTGGAGGCAAAAAACGTTTCGAGGTGTTTCTTTGACAGTAGTTCCATTTCACGGTTTCGAATAAATTGATACTTATGGTCTCTTACTGATTGCTTGATAGAATCATCTATTTTAGAGTTCTTGCATACTCTACCTCGACGATCTTCTGCGACTATACCCGTACTTCCCATCTTTTGGAAAACTGTTTTTTGTGCACTTATTGTTAATGTATTTAGAAAAAAGTTTTACATACTACAACTTTGTTGGCTCTCTTGAAAAGCGTATATTTGAACGAAAACGCTCTTTTTCTCACTTTTGTTGCATCTCCAGCATTTTGGTTCACAGGATTCTCTTCACAATCGCCACTTTCGTTCTGGTTTTTCTGCCTCACTCGTCTTCTCACCTTTTCTTCCATTTCTACATACTTGGCAATAAAATCGCCTATTCACATCTCCTAGTTGCCAATAACTCTCGAAAATCTGCTTTCTTTCCTCTTCTGACACTTTTTCACCGCATTTTTATCTACAATTTATGCAAGCATTTTTAAATTGCCTCTTTGGATGAACATTACCTTTTCAGTCCGTATATTTCTCTCCAATATTTCGCAATATTTTTTATTTTATTTCTCCTCCATTTAGTAGGATTTTGCAGTCTTGCGTGAGTTTTTCTTGGTTGACGGTGATTTGCTTTGGCTTTCACTACTTGATAAACTTTCATCGCTTATTAAATGTCGTAAATCAGAGTGTTTTTTTGGCGTTGGGAAGTAGTCAGAATCCTCGGTTTCGGAAAGAAGCACATCATTTTCCAGAGCAGTGCGCCGATTTGTAACTGAGTTTTTGCTACTACGAGGACAGTACAAAACATCTGTGGTTCCTAAGTTATCGTTGAGTTGTACGATTTCCGCATTTTGGAATCCAGTTCTTAGTGAGTCTTCATTGTTGGCTTTAAATAAAGTGGAATATATAATTGCCATTATTTCATTTGACGGAACTGATGGAATAGTATTGTTATCAAGACTGTAAATTGAAGTTTCCCAAGAAGTTAAGAAGGAAGGAGGTTGAAGTGTAACACACATATTCATTAATCGAGCTACATCTTCTGTTGTAGAAATACTTTCCTCTCTGAAGCCTGTAATCAATTATAGTATTTTCTAAATGTTGCTTCAAAATAAATTTCCTAAGCCTTACCTATATTATTTGTAATATCAATTTCGTTTTCGAGAGTCTGGAGAGAAGAGTCTCGTGATAGAGTACTATTTTATTATTTTTCAGTTGAGGTATATTATTATTTTCCTTATTTTGATGTTGATTCTCTGTAATGGAATACATCTCAATAATTTGGAAATACTTAAATTAATAGATCTTTAACTTACCTGTTTTCAGGGTCTTTTCAGATTTTCTATCGGCTACCAACTGCAACATTTTCCAGTTCTAGACATCATTTTAATCGTAGTAAACCAAAAATATTACTTTTTTTTCTGAAATATAAAACAAGGCAGAACTAGCCTAAGTCCACAACTAATTTTCACTTGAAATAGTAAATTCGGGATTTCTAATGCAGAACAAGCCTATGTCCATACTAAACGAGGACCTAGAATACGTAGTCGCTGAAGGAAAGTTCTGCACTGAATCAACATGCACGTTCTTACTTAGGCTAGTTAGTGGTGGGTCGTGATGGAGGGGAGAGCGTTGGATTAAGTTAGGCTAGTTCTGCATCCGAAATCGACGTTCTCGGGTGTACAGTTTGGTATTGTAAGTGAAAATTTGACAAAAATGGACTTAGGCTAGTTCTGCATTCAATGAGCGAAAAATGTTTCTTAGCTTTCGACAACCATCAAGATTAATAAGCAAGGGACATTTTCAAAATATGGATTTATATTTTTTATCAGTTCGTTAGTGGCAAAAAGATCCCCAAATAAAGAAGTATATATATCTTTGGTTTTCTTCAAAAAACCAATTAATTAAAAATAGTTTCCAACATATATATATTTTGTTTAATATTCACTGTCGCTTTTAACATGGAAAATATTGACCATAAGGTAGAAGATTTAAAGGTTTTTCTTTTCAAATCAAAGTACGATAATAGGACATTCTCATTGTAATTATTTCCCACATTATTCTGAATACATAAATATATCGTATTTTTCTAATATATGACGGAAGAGTTTTCTGGTATTAAACAACCAAGGCAGCTCAGTAATATGTGCTGGAGTATCCATAATTTTTATTTTTGTGTAAATAATTTTATTTGAATAAAAATAAAACTAACTAACTTTCATTTTAAATTTGACATTTATGACGCGAGTTATAGCTACGCCACTGGCAGACCCATACAGTAAGAAGATGCAACATCCGCAACAGATACCAGAAGATGCAAACTCAGCCTTTTTCAAGTTATCTCAAATAGACTTTACATTTTATATTTCTATTCATTATAAATTCATTCTGACATAATCTATACTAAAGAAAAGACCTATATTATATTATATTATATTTTATACTTGTAAAATAATAAAAATTATTTTTAAAAAGCCTTTTTCGAAATCACAACATTTAAGTGGCGCAGTCAGTAGGATTTTTCGTAGAAAATCCATCGTGGAATTTTGTGAGTTTTAACTCTTTAACGGAAAATCGTACCAAATAATTTCGAACAAGTGATTCGAACTTTTAAAAATTAAAAGGTGTTTCAAATTTTTGAACTATCCATTGTGTTGGTGATCTGAATTCTACCGAAGATATTCAATCGACGAAAAAGGAAAATACATGTGGTAAGTGATATTTATTATTATTCATGTCAGAATCCTCTTCTCCTATTGAATCCATTAGTGAAAACAATAACGACGAAGAGTTAGATATTTTAAGTTCTTTTGCAAATTTAAACGTTAGCGAAAATTTAAGTAATATTTCTAATATTATAATTACACCTGAAAACAATTTAAATATGACTCAACCTAATACAACTCAACGAACACCCGTTCTTGATATTAAAAATTTAAGTATAATTCCCCAATTTAATGGAGATATAACAAAATTACATAGATTTATTGAAGCTAGTGAAACAATTTTAAATCATTATTGGAATAGAGATGAGGCAGGTTGTTTTCAAAACCATTTACTTCTGAATGGTATTTTAAGTAAATTAGATGGTAGGGCTGGAGAAATTATAGCCATATCAGGCCACAACGATTGGGCCAGAATAAAAACTACTTTAATACAGAATTTCGGGGATCAAAGAGACGAAAATTGTCTTAATCAAGATTTAGTAAATCTTATGCAAAAAGCAAACGAATCACCGTATCAATTTCATGAAAAGGTAATTCATTTGTTAAACACGATTTGTAATTATATAGATTTGCATCATGTTGGACAAGAACGCGAATATAAACGTGAATTTTTTACTAAACAAGCTTTAAAAACATTTTTAGCCGGTTTAAGAGAACCCTTAGGGCCTATAATTAGAGCTATGAGACCCCAATCTTTAGAACAAGCAGTACAATATATTAGAGAGGAAGATAATATTAAATATTATCAAAAAGGAAATAGTCATGCTAATGTCCATACAAGCCAACCAAAAAAATCAAATTTTAATTTCCAACAACCCCAAAGATCAAACTTTAACTTCCAACAACCCCAAAGATCAAACTTTAATTATCAACAACCCCAAAGACCAAATTTCAATTTCCAACAATCTCAAAGACCAAATTTTAATTTTCAACAATCCTATAATAACCCACAACCCCAAAATAACTACCAATTTCAGAGAGGACCCATAAGTACGCAAAGATATAAACGTCCTCCAACTCAAAGATTTCCTACACATAACCAAGCCTTTGGAAAACCCCCTACAAACGTTTGGAAACCGAATAAAAATTCTGTTCAACCCAAACCTACACCTATGAGTGTTACGACAACACCACAATTTAGAGTCAATCATTCTCAAAATAATAACCAAAAACCTAATTTTACATCTGAAGAATTATTTAATACTGAACATGAAACCTATGAAGAACAAGAATTTTTCGACGATACAGAACAAGTTCTTGACGAACAAGATTATGAATATGACAATGACGATCAAAACCAAAATTTTCAGGAAACACAAAACCCCAACGAAAAGACATAATCGAAGTTAATATTTCAACTAATAAAAAAGAACTTCCGTATATAGAAATTTCAAATCCGAAATTAAAACTATTAATCGACACAGGTTCCACCAAATCATTTTTAAACCCTAAATTAGCAAAACTTTATTATAAAAATAATATAAATTATGAACCATTTATTGTTTCCGGTGTTTTTCAATCCTCCAAGCATAACTTCTGTGCTGAAATTCCTGTCTTTTCTGAATTTAATCAAAATGATCGTATGAAATTTTACTTATTTGACTTTCATAAACAATTTGACGGACTTATTGGTCTTGACAATTTAAAAATACTTAAAGCCAGTTTAGACTTTAAGAACTCGAAATTAAATACTCCATATGCCAGTATATCGATTAAGTACCATGAATCAAACATTTCTTCAATATTCAAACAAAAAATAGACCCTTTGTCATGCGTTTTAACTAAAATCCCAGTTTCTCAAAATTCAGGCGATATTTTAATTCCTAAACAAATTATTCAAAATTGTGAAATACCCAGTACAATCTCTAAATCTTACAATGGATTTGCTTTTGTAGAAATTTATAATCGTACCAATAACGAAATTATTCTCACCCTGGACTCTAAAATTGAAACAATACCCCTCAATGATAATCAATACGAACTATATCATGCCGAAATATTACCTTTTGACAATGACATCAGAAAACCCGACATAGAACAATTAATTCGTACATCACACATGAACGACGAAGAAAAAAATAACATCCTAAAAATTTGTAAAAAATATTCTAGTCTATTTCATAGTGATGGTCAACCCCTGACTTTCACAAATCAAGTAAAACATTCAATAAAAACTAAAGATGAGCTACCCGTTTACAGTAAATCGTATAGATATCCATTTATTCATAAACCAGAAGTGGAACAACAAATTAAATCAATGTTGGATCAAGAAATTATTAGACCCAGTAATTCACCGTGGTCATCCCCTATTTGGGTTGTACCCAAGAAAGCAGATAGCTCTGGTAAGAAAAAGTGGAGAATTGTAGTAGACTACCGCAAGCTCAACGAAAAAACCATCGATGATCGTTACCCCTTGCCTAATATAACGGATATTCTAGACAAGCTAGGTAAATGTAACTATTTTAGTACCCTCGATCTAGCAAGCGGCTTTCATCAAATTGAGATGCACCCAGATGACATCCCTAAGACCGCATTTAATGTAGAAAATGGGCATTATGAATATGTTCGTATGCCTTTTGGTCTTAAAAACGCCCCTGCAACCTTTCAAAGGGTTATGGATGACGTTTTACGAGGACTCCAAAATGTAATTTGTCTTGTATACCTTGACGACATAATAATTTTTTCGACTTCTCTTCAAGAACACATGGTAAATTTAGATAAAGTTTTTAAACGCTTAAAAGAAAGCAATTTTAAAATACAGTTAGACAAATGTGAATTTTTAAAAAAGGAAACCGCCTATTTAGGACACATTGTAACAAACGAAGGTGTAAAGCCTAATCCAGACAAAATCATTGCAATTAAAAATTATCCAATTCCAAAAACTACCCGCGAAATTAAAGGCTTTCTCGGTTTATTAGGTTATTACAGACGATTTATCAAAGACTTTGCACGAATTACAAAACCATTGACATTATGTTTGAAAAAAGACGCTAAAATTGAACATACTCCAGAATTCATTAAATGTTTTGAAAATTGCAAAGACCTTCTTACTAACGAACCGATATTACAATATCCGGACTTTACAAAAGACTTTATACTAACAACTGACGCTAGCAACGTAGCTATTGGTGGAGTACTTTCACAACTTTCCAATGGATGTGATAAGCCTGTTGCTTATACATCAAGAACTCTAAACCAATCTGAACAAAATTACAGCACGATAGAAAAAGAACTTCTCGCAATAGTGCATTGTACAAAATATTTTAGACCTTATTTATTTGGTAGAAAGTTCAAAATTATTACCGACCATAAACCTTTACAATGGCTTATGTCATTAAAGGAACCTAACTCACGTCTTGTGAGGTGGCGTCTAAAATTACAAGAATTTGACTATACCATCGAATATAAAAAAGGTAAACTTAATACCAATGCAGATGCACTATCTCGCATAGAAATCCACTGTAAGGAATTTTTTGAACACATGAAGAAATTTAACGAAAGTTTTTCAAATAATGCAGACAGAAACAATATTGACACCGAATCTGTAGCCGTAAACGTTGATGAAAACGAGATCAACGAAAATATAATTGATGAAGATAATGGAAACGAAACCGTCATTAACGAGGATAATGGAAACGAAACCATCATCAACGAGGATAATGAAAATGAAAATAATGACGAAGGACATACTGTGCATTCTAGTGCCGAAGATCCAATATTAGGTATGCCAATTTCAGAAAAATCTTTAAATTCGTTCGATCATCAAGTAATAATAGATTTTGTTTTACATTCTGCAGTTAGACCTAAAATAGAAAATATTTTCCCTAACAAAAAACGACTTCACGTACAAATTTCAAAAAACAATATTGCTGACGATACAATACGTATATTCAAAAACTATATTGATCCAAAATTCACACACGCCATATATTTCAAAAACGATACATTCCTCCCTCAAATACTCGAAATATTAAGAAAAACTTTTAAAAATTCAGCCTATAAACTAGTAAAATGTAACTTTTTACTAGAAGATGTAATCGATAGAGATCGACAACATGCACTGATAAGAAATTATCATGAAGGTAAAACAAACCACCGAGGCATACTAGAAACAGAGACCAGACTTAAACGTACATATTATTGGCCTAAAATAAAAACTGACTTGACAGAATTTATTAACCGTTGCGACATTTGTCAAATGAATAAATACGACCGTAATCCCCCAAATCAAAAATTAGCAATCACAGCTACCCCTTCAAAACCTTTTGAAATAATTTTTGCTGACACATTCGCCAGCCAAGGTCAAAAATACCTTACAATAATAGACACATTTTCAAAATATGGTCAGGCTTATCCCCTTTCAGGACTCTCAGGTTTAGAAGTAGTTAAAGCTTTTATTACATTCATGACACATCATGGACTACCAACATTAGTAACCATGGACAATGGTACAGAACTAAAAAATTCCGTAGTTCAAGAATTTTTCGACATGCATAAAGTCAAAGTTCATTACGTTACAGTTAATAGTACGCAATCTAAAGGACCAATAGAGAGATTTCATTCCACACTCATAGAACATCTGCGAATAATCAGAGAAAAGAATAATGGCAAAATCGACATCTTAAACCAAATGCCTTATGCGATACTAGGTTACAACAACACTATACACTCTGTGACTAAACAAAAACCTATAGACATAATTAATGGCCATATTAACACCAAAGACCCATTCGACATTGACATTAATCAAAAATTAATAAATAATTATGTACAAGAACATCGCGACAAAACGAAAGAGATCTACAGAGAATTAAATAAAAAATTAATTGAACAAAAGGAAAAAACTATTAATTACCATAATAAAGACCGACAAGAACCACTTGAGTATTCAAAAGACTCCGACGCTTACAGGAAAAACACGACACTTGTAAGAAATAAACTTAATAGAAAATTCACTAAAGTTAACGTAATTGACAACCAAACCTTAAAAATTCAAACTCCTAATCGACTTTTACATAAACAATCCTTAAGACGACCCAAAAATAATACAAAACAATTTTTACAGGCACCTAACGACGATCCTGTTCCTGGTTGTTCGACTAGCCGATCTCCAGAAGATCAGTCTAACCAACCTTAAAAATAATCCTGGTATCCTTCCTTACAAATTAGGCACCGCCAAAGTAAAATCCAGTATACACACATTCCTACACTATATTGACTTAGAACCTATTAAAAATGAATTTGACATTATAAAAATATCCTATGAAAATGCTACTGACGCAATTCAACGAGGATTAAGTCATCCTTACTATACAGAACTTGAAAATTTCGATCGCGCTCTTCTTTTCCAAATTAAAATTACGGAACAAAAACTTCAGTCACTATTACCTGCTCATAGAACTAAAAGAGGACTCATAGATGGACTAGGGACCATAATTAAATGTATCACAGGAAATCTTGATTCCAACGATGCAAAACGTTATGACCAAGTTTTGTCTGAGTTACAAAATAATCAAAAAGAAATAGTAGTAGCATTAAATAGACAAATTTCAATATCAAAAACCATTGTAGGAAATTTCAATCATACTGTATCTTTAATAAAAAGTAATCAGGAAGTAATAACTTCAGGATTAAATTCCATCCGAAAAGATTTAAATAAATTTATTTTTGAATTTGAAGATTTTCTTGTAACTAGAAATATTTTAGACCAAATAAGTTTAAGCATAAATATAATTTTGCAATTATTATCAGAAATAGAAAACGCTGTCATATTTGCTAGACTAGGTATGTTACATACGAGTATTATAAAAACAAACGAAATGAAATCCATATTAGATCAAGTTATAAAATACCACTCAGAAAGTGAACTTATTTATCCTATTTCAAAAATAAACGAATATTACAATATTTTAGAAACCGAAGCATTTTATTCGGACTCGAAAATTGTTTTCATTATTCACTTTCCAATAGTTTACCCACAGGAATTCTCCTATTTCCATTTATATTCAATCCCTACTACCAACCTAACCACAATTATTCCACCTAATACTTATCTGATAATGGACGAAAATATGTATCAATACTCATCGTTTCCTTGCGAAGATCTAAAACCAAACTTCTTCTGTATTGAAAATCAACTGAAGACCAGAGAATATAAAGACTGCATATTCCAACTGCTCCAGATCCAATCCAACCCTAGCGAATGCCGGGAAACACCTGTCCGAATCACAGAAAATTTCATCCAACAAATTGATGACTCCAACTATATTGCCATACTAGTACGACCAACGAAAATTAAGACCAATTGCGGGACTACTGACTTCCAAACCATAATTGGAAATTATCTCATCACACTTCCATATCAATGCCAATTTAGCACCGAAAATCAGACGTTCGTAAATCAAAAATTAGTATCCGAAAGCCAACCATTGTTGCTTCCAAACATTACAATTCCACAGTCTCCTGAGAAAGACGAAATATCAGAAATCCACCTCAAAAACATACAACTTGACAAAATCCATGAAATTCAAAGGACACAAGAGGGAATAAAACCACTCATCCTGAATCAATCAACAAGGACTCCAATCAATCATTGGAACATAATTACAATAATCATAATAATTATCATTTTTACATTTCTTATATTCAGGTTCCTAAAAAATTTACCATTTACTAAGAAAAAATCCAAAGACGAAACAGTCGAGATGTCCAGCATTTTAACTAGAGAAGAATCAGTTCAAGAAACCCCATTTACCCAACCGATGCCGTTTTTCAACCCTACGAAAAACGCCACGAACTAGCGGTGGAGGAGTTATAGCTACGCCACTGGCAGACCCATACAGTAAGAAGATGCAACATCCGCAACAGATACCAGAAGATGCAAACTCAGCCTTTTTCAAGTTATCTCAAATAGACTTTACATTTTATATTTCTATTCATTATAAATTCATTCTGACATAATCTATACTAAAGAAAAGACCTATATTATATTATATTATATTTTATACTTGTAAAATAATAAAAATTATTTTTAAAAAGCCTTTTTCGAAAACACAACATTTAAGTCGCGCAAGTCAATTTACAACTACTTATCAATCGATTATGAAAATGCATTGTGTCGATTTTATTTTTGTTGATTGAACCATAATAGTTCATTGTTTCTGCTATTTGTAAATAAAATTATTGGATATAATGTTAATATTTTTAATATAATAAATTTTACTTTGCTGCTTAAGGTAGATGCACCAAAAGCTGACACTTTAAGATATTTTCATTTGATTAGTCAATATAGTTCTGATAAAAATCGTTTATGAGACAGACTATATGCCGTTGGGTTTTAAGAACTTATAGTTTCCCTTAAAAAAATACAATAATCTAAAAATTAAATATATATACTGAAATAATATATATTTTTTGCGGTTATGATATAGGTTGAATGATATTTATATCTATGTATATCGCAGCATTCAAGGTGTCTTTTAAAGTGTTAGAAATTTCTAACCGACACCATTTCAGTTCAAAACTGAAATTATTACTTTTGACAGTATGGCATTAGATACGTTACGTAGTCAGCCGTGACTTCCTCATATATATATATATATATATATATATATATATATATATATATATATATATATATATATATATTGTTATGGTATTCAATAGTTGGTCTTTATATGTAATATAAGTGTAATTAAGACTAACTAGATATTAGAATTGAATAATCAATTTATGCAAATTATCAAGGAATCATAAATAAAAAAAAAAAAATTTGGGTTGCGAGGTTTCTAGGGGGATAAAAAAAAAAAATTATTGAGAGAATGTCATAGAATTTTGGAGAGTAAAGTCAGAGAAAAAGTTTAGGGAATTATATAGAATTTTAAAAATTTAAAAACCATTATAAAGTAAATATAATAATAATAGAAATTGAAAATGAAGATAAATACTGAATGTTAATGAATATAAATATAAAAATTATAAAAGAAGATTAATGTATGAATAGAATGTTATAATAACTATATGGTAGAGTTAAATATGGAATAAAATGGATATATATAGAGAAGATTAATTGGATATTTGCATAGATTGGATTTTCAAAATAAAATAAGCATAGTTTATAAAGATAAGTATTTCTGGTATGATTTGTTATCAGCTGGTAATAGAGGTATATTAGAAATAGTTATTCGGTGATTTTAGGAAAAGAGGGCAAAATTTCATTTAAAATTAATTAGTGTTAAGTTTATGACAGGATAAATGATGAATGTTATATTGTTTTTTAAAATGTTGTAAAGAATTAATATATTTATATATTAAATGATGTTAAAATTGAGATGGACTTTTTAGTTTAATATTATCGAAGAACCCAACCTTGAAGAGTCACAAGAATACAATTATATGAGTATAGAGATCATAACAATATATATATATATATAAACAACAAAGGTTAAGTAACAGGATGCAGCCAGTAGCATGAAAAAAGTACACTCTTTTTACTTTAGTGAGAGCTTTCGGAATGACTTTATTCCTTCTTCAGTCACAACTACAATACAGTGAAAAAAGGAACTATTACTACTTTACTACAATTCATATTAGGATACAACAAATTTTTTAAAAAACTTTTAACAACTACTTACTGTAAGTTGAGATTAATTGTGAAGAACTGCATACAAACGAAAAATGATGAGCACATTATTAAATGATATTAACAACACATTATTTCTTTTTTCACAGTACAAATTGAAACAAAATTGGATTACTAAAATTCACATGTGGTCTAACGAAATTGTTTTTTTAAAACCTTGAAGTTTGTTACAACCTTGGCATGTCAAATTTTCAAATCTATATATATATATATATATATATATATACGAGCCCTAACAACTAAATGTTCGGACAAACAATAATTTACTGAAAAAGTTAATTTACGCAAACTAAATTAATAAATTGAGGAACTACATTAACATATTATTAAAATTTATCATTTACAATAATAATGTGAAAGGTTTGGTTTATAAATACATTGAAATTCACTGTGTGCGAATAAATTAACAAAAATATTGCACAATATCTTGACAACTAAATGTTCGGAAAATTATAGATTTACTATTTTAATATGACGTTACATCGCCACGCGCTTTTACAACCGCTGCAATTCTTTTTGGCATTGTTTTCACTAATGATTGACATAAATTAGGATCAAACCTTTGCCATAATTCATCCAATTTCTTCTTCAAATCGGCAACGGTTCTTTGGGGATCATCACGCAATTTTTGTTTCATTTTATGCCATAATGTTTCGATAACATTGAGGTCCGGACTGTTCGAAGGCCATGAGAGGACATTAATGTTATTATCCCCAAACCATTTTTTAGTTGTTTTCGCCGTATGGCATGGAGCACCGTCCTGTTGGAATATAAAATTCATGTCTTTCGTGCTTGGCACAAGACTATTTTTCAAAATTTCCTGATATTTTGCCGCATTAATTGTGCCTTCTACCAGCTCATATCTTCCTAAACCCACTGCGGACATGCACCCCTAAATCATGATGCCTTTAGGAAATTTAACTGTCCTTTTGAGGCAATCCTTATGAAATGCTTCAGTTTTTGTTCTAATAACCCGTTTTCGAAAGTCTCCCACACAAACGTCAAACTTCGACTCGTCACTAAATATGACTTTGGACCAGTCTTCAACTGTCCATGACATCTTCGATTTTGCCCAATTTAATCGATTTATTTTCTGCTTCACTGTTAGTAGAGGTTTTTCTTTCGCCTAAAGCATTACGAATAATAAAAAATCATGAATTTAATAAAATCTTTTAATCCGACCTTATAAAAACTAAGTCCTGATTTGTGTATCCACTTTCTACAGCACTCTCTCGAATAACTCTGTCCTGTTTCTGTATTCCACTGTGCTGTGATAGCCCTTAAAGTATGACGACGACCCTGTTTGCAAATTTTTACGAGCAATCTTCGATCCCTATCAGATACACTTCTCGGTCTTCCCGAACTTTTGCCTTTAGTTAGGATACTTCCACTGTCCCGATAGTGCTTCAGTATGTCCCCAACTGTCGACTTAGCTAAATCTAATTCATCCGCTATTTCACGTATTTTTTTACCCTGACAATATTTTTTGATAATCAATTCACGAATTTTTACATTTGTCGCACTTCCTCTAGCCATTTTGGGCAAAATTTATCAGAATTTTTAGCAAAACAGTTTCTAACAAGTAACTGACAAGTAATTGTCAATTAATTACCAACTTACAATAAGTAAAAATAACAATGTTATGTATTTTATATACGGTAACTAGATAATTCCGAACATTTAGTTGTCAAGATATTGTGCAATATTTTTGTTATTTTATTCGCACACAGTGAATTTTAATGTATGTATAAACCAAACCTTTCACATTATTATTGTAAATGATAGATTTTAATAATATGTTAATGTAGTTCCTCAATTTATTAATTTAGTTTGTGAAAATTAACCTTTTCAATAAATTATTGTTTGTCCGAACATTTAGTTGTTAGGGCTCGTATATATATATATATATATATATATATATATATATATATATATATATATATATATATATATATATATATATTATATATATATATATATATATATATATATATATAGAAAATGAACTCCAAGGAAGTATTTGCTGATTGTTAAATATAAAATGATGAAGATATTGGGTTTAGCAGCAATACAAAAAGTGTACTCTTATAAGTTTATTGCCAAGCTTTCGATTATGATTATAATCATCTTCAGGGCGCTACAATACTTTATGGTATAATATGGACTATAAAATATATAAATCCCACTAAAAACATTTTCATGTAAAATGTTGCCAAGACGAGCCCATATGACTCGCACTGTCAAAAAGTTATCAGATCTCATGTAGAGCCAAGCTTCTAACACTACACGCCCTAACTCTACAAGGCCTAACTTCACAAACTCTACACCTTAGTCAAAATATGTGGCTTGGCCATTTCGCTACATTCACATCGGCGTAAGGTGAAAAATCAATTCACTGTTCATTACTTTTGTGTTATACAATAGTTCTTGTAGTAACGAACGGCCAAGCCACATATTTTGACTAAGGTGTAGAGTTTGTGAAGTTAGGCCTTGTAGAGTTAGGGCGTGTAGTGTTAGAAGCTTGGCTCTACATGAGATCTGATAACTTTTTGACAGTGCGAGTCATATGGGCTCGTCTTGGCAACATTTTACATGAAAATGTTTTTGGTGGGATTTCATTTCTTTTTGTAAGTTGTTTGTAACAATTTTTTTTTTTATTTATGTCTAAGACAATCGACAATCAACAAAACAAGACAATCGACGCGCTCGCTGTCAAGGACAATTTTTTTTTATTTTTAGCTACTGTGTGGACGTAAGAGGCAGGAGACGTTCGCACACTTCTATTCATTCATATTTATATGATCTGATCTGAAGTATATGTCTCTCAATATATGTCGATATGTCTCAATATATGTCGATTAAATTTTTTTGTTTTTTTTTTTTAACAAGGAGTACCTATACATATATAAATATATATATATATATATATATGTTATGATGTAGTGTTTCACGGATGGTAGAATGAACAGTAGTGGTGTTCCGGGTTTCAATCCGTTGGTTGTTTGTGTCTTCACGACGTTTCGCCAACATCTCAGCTGGCATTTTCAAGTGATGCTTCCTTTGCGGCTGCTCAACTTGGAATTCCAAGTTGAGCAGCCGCAAAGGAAGCATCACTTGAAAATGCCAGCTGAGATGTTGGCGAAACGTCGTGAAGACACAAACAACCAACGGATTGAAACCCGGAACACCACTACTGTTCATATATATATATATATATATATATATATATATATATATATATATATATATATCTGGGGGCACCAAGTTTTAGATTAGATTAGACCTCTAGCGTCATCAAAATTTAATTTAAAATTACAGGTCTCATACAAACTCCCATCCCCTAGTTTAAGGGGTTGGGGGATGAAAGTTACAAGTTTTATAATTTTTTTGTTGTTTGTGTGCTAATACTAGCTTACATACACAATTTCAGCTTTCTAGGACATTAGGAAATACCTTAATAATTTTGATGATCATCAGTGAGTCAGTGACGAAATCAGCGTTTTTTAGATATAAATAAAATCTGAAGTATAAAAGCTAATGTAATTAAAACTTAATATGTTCAATAAGTCCGCTATTGACAATATATCCCGAAAATTTTGTTGATCTAGCATAATCCAAACCCAAGTTATGAGGGTTCAAAAAAACGACGAAGCGCTTCGAGAAAAGGTAGGTAGTGCCCCTGCGCTTCGCTTGGCTCGTCTTGGCGGGGGCACTACCGTGCCCCCAGATCTGGAGGCACCAAGTTTTAGATTAGATTATTAGATTAGACCTCTAGCGTCATCAAAATTTAATTTAAAATTACAGGTCTCATACAAACTCCCATCCCCTAGTTTAAGGGGTTGGGGGATAAAAGTTACAAGTTTTATAATTTTTTTGTTGTTTGTGTGCTAATACTAGCTTACATACAAAATTTCAGCTTTCTAGGACATTAGGAAATACCTTAATAATTTTGATGATCATCAGTGAGTCAGTGACGAAATCAGCGTTTTTTAGATATAAATAAAATCTGAAGTATAAAAGCTAATGTAATTAAAACTTAATATGTTCAATAAGTCCGCTATTGACAATATAACCCGAAAATTTTGTTGATCTAGCATAATCCAAACCCAAGTTATGAGGGTTCAAAAAAACGACGAAGCGCTTCGAGAAAAGGTAGGTAGTGCCCGTGCGCTTCGCTTGGCTCGTCTTGGCGGGGGCACTACCGTGCCCCCAGATATAAGTTTTTACTTACAACTTGTTGAGATTATTTTGTAAAGATGTTAATTTATTTATTATATTTGTGTAGTAGATATTGAAAAAAATTATAACAACGAGAAACTTTTTAAAGCAATATTAAAAAAACTGTACCATTAAGCTTTTTTAAAAAAATTTTTTGATTTAATGTTTCATTCAAAAATGACTGGATGTATGTCTGTCATTTTGAGTTTTCACTTAGAACTGTCCTATGAAACCGAAATTAGATTGTGAATTTAATTTTATAAAATTATTTTGAAGTGAAAAATAAAAGAGAATTCTAAAAACAACAATATTTTAATTAAATTAAAATAATTTGAATAAAAGAGAAGAACCCAAAAAGGAGAATCATAACAATTTGACGATCCAACGTGGGGCCATCTCAACTACAAGATCCGACTACAAGAATCCACGACAAGACCGACTAATAGAATCCACTGCGAGAAAACCCGGAAACTGGAAGAATAAAAGAAGACAAGAAAATTGACAGACAGGACTGACAGAAAGGTGAGATATTTGGTTTACATAATAGAGCAGTGATTTGTGGGGAGAATTTAATTAAAAATTAAACATTAATTTTAAAATTAAAATTATTTAAAAATCAACATATAAATTTAATAAATATAACAAATTAACATTTTAAATACTTAAATAAAATGGATACAAGACAAAATAGAAGGAGAGAAGATGAAACACAAAGTAATGATGTTATAATGATAAATGATGAAACAATAGAAAATATTGGTATAAGGGAAAATGATGAATCTTCGGAAGGAGAAGAAAATACAACTATTCAGGAGGTAAATGTAGATGTGATAGGAGATGCGACTAGTTCAAAACCACATCAAGAAACAGACATGGAGAGAATGTTTAAATTTTTGGAAAATAAATTTGATGAAAATAATAGAAAAATGGATGAAAATAGTAGAAATTTACAAGAAGAAATGAGGAGTAAAATTAAATGATGAATATGACTATAATAAGAAGAATGATAAAGATAAATATTACAAAAATAAAGAAGCAAAATATGAAATTGAAATATATGAAATTGATAAAAAGAAATATAAAAATGAAGTATATTATTATATTAATAAAATTAAATATAAAACTGAAATTAATTATGATAATGAGAATAAAAGGAAATTTAAGAAGAAAACGTACGAAGATGAGGATATAAATTATTTTGAAATATGTAATAAGATTAAAACAAGATTAAAGAAGATTTGGAAGGATATAATGTATAATTATAAAAAGAGAAAAAAAAATAAAATATAAAATAGTTAAATAAAAGTAAATAAGATTAAAATAAAATTAAAATTAAGATTAAAAATTATGGAAGAAAATAAATAATGGGGAAATATCAGAAAGGGATGAAAAAAAATACAAAATAAATAAATAAAACTGTTCTAAGTTGTTTAAAACAAAATGTAAAGGAACACTGAATAAAAAGGTTATAAAAAAAATAATAAAACAAAAAAAAAAATTAAAAGTAAATTTAAAAAATTAAAATATGTCTTTGGAGAAAATTTTAATTTTTTTAATTGTGGGGATTTCTTATGGTATTACTGTGTCTATTGTGTAAATAAAGTTTCTTACTGTATAGTGTGACGACATAGACCAGTGACTATTTTTTTTTTCAATTGTATATAAAGCGGTGAAATGCCATGGAGTGGATTAAGATTTTGAATTTGTTGGTTAATGTTATTTTGAAAGATTGTCATTTTATAAAAATATTTTGAAGTGAAAAATAAAAGAGAATTCTAAAAACAACAATATTTTAATTAAATTAAAATAATTTGAATAAA
>CAXIIO010000155.1:0-83643 GCA_964028335.1 Altica lythri | reverse complement strand
TATCTATTCTTTACGATTTATTTGTTTTTCCGTTTTTAGAGTTTACTCCTTAAGAAACGATATATAAGGCGCCTGGTATGAAAAAAAAATATGGGTAGTAAAATCGTGCGACACTCACGTTGATAAAAGTGTCACACGCAGGCGCAGTGAAACAGAATAATAATATCATTTCTCTCTCTCTATGCTTTCACCAAACATCTTATACAGAACGCATAGAGAAAGCACTTCCTGATTTTTTCAAAATTTTCAAAATGATTAAATTTTTTAAAATTTTCAAAATGATTAAATTTTTTTAAATTTTGAAAATTTTCAAAATTTTTAAAATTTTCAAAATTTTTAAAATTTTCAAAATTTTTAAAATTTTAAAAAAATTTCAATCATGTTGAAAATTTTTAGTACCTACATTCTGTATTAATTGTGAACGGAATACGAATTATAAGCATATCAATATATTTTAATAAATATTTTTTGAAAATAAGGCAGCTTTTCGATTTTATGTTAAAATTCAAAAATTTTCGAGAAAATGTAAAAAAAAATATACAGTTAAATTTTAAACATCCCGTGGTATTTATAATAAAAATACAATACAAATAAACTTGATTAGTCAATTATGTACGTAATTGTTGGAATTCACAACTATTAAATTTTCAAAAACACGCCTAATAACTATTTAATAAATTTGTAGCGCCATCTCTTGGTTTTAATATTAAGGTGGTTTGATTAGTGTAAATAGCATATTTTTCAGGCACTATTATTTACAGAATAGTTATAAAAACACAAAAAATACCATGGTGATCGTTCTTAAGGAGTAAACTCCAGTCGCGTGTCGGAGCTGACCACACACTTTTTTTTTATTTTAACTAATTTTGTTTTTACTTTTTATACATTTTTTGTTTTGTTTTATTTTATTAAAGTGAAACTTTTATTAGATCGTTTTAAGTGCATGTCGCATGTCGGTCGAACGCCGAGTAGGTATAAAGTATAAAGTAGGCGGCACCTATAGTTTAATACAAAAATGTACGGGAGTGAGCAGATCTGCTAATAAAAACAATCCTACTATTCGTATTAATACGAACTTCGAGTGCGTAAGTATCTACGACATGTAACGTTTTAAAAATATTACAGTCGTAAATAATAATTTTTGAAACTGAAAATATGGAACTTGAGCAATAAATTATGTAACATATATTAAATAAAATCTTTTAAAATTAATCAAAACACTTTCATTTTTAAACAAATAAACTTTGTAATTATCCTACCCTTGTTATATATATATTCATTTCATTCTTTTGTCGATTTACTGAAGTTTTCACTTCTATCGTGTGTGAATCGCACACACACCTTTTGATTTTGATTTTGATTTCGATTTTAATTTCGATTTCAATTTCAATTTCAATTTCAATTTCAATTTCAATTTCAATTTCAATTTCAATTTCAATTTCAATTTCAATTTCAATTTCAATTTCAATTTCAATTTCAATTTCAATTTCAATTTCAATTTCAATTTCAATTTCAATTTCAATTTCAATTTCAATTTCAATTTCAATTTCAATTTCAATTTCAATTTCAATTTCAATTTCAATTTCAATTTCAATTTCAATTTCAATTTCAATTTCAATTTCAATTTCAATTTCAATTTCAATTTCAATTTCAATTTCAATTTCAATTTCAATTTCAATTTCAATTTCAATTTCAATTTCAATTTCAATTTCAATTTCAATTTCAATTTCAATTTCAATTTCAATTTCAATTTCAATTTCAATTTCAATTTCAATTTCAATTTCAATTTCAATTTCAATTTCAATTTCAATTTCAATTTCAATTTCAATTTCAATTTCAATTTCAATTTCAATTTCAATTTCAATTTCAATTTCAATTTCAATTTCAATTTCAATTTCAATTTCAATTTCAATTTCAATTTCAATTTCAATTTCAATTTCAATTTCAATTTCAATTTCAATTTCAATTTCAATTTCAATTTCAATTTCAATTTCAATTTCAATTTCAATTTCAATTTCAATTTCAATTTCAATTTCAATTTCAATTTCAATTTCAATTTCAATTTCAATTTCAATTTCAATTTCAATTTCAATTTCAATTTCAATTTCAATTTCAATTTCAATTTCAATTTCAATTTCAATTTCAATTTCAATTTCAATTTCAATTTCAATTTCAATTTCAATTTCAATTTCAATTTCAATTTCAATTTCAATTTCAATTTCAATTTCAATTTCAATTTCAATTTCAATTTCAATTTCAATTTCAATTTCAATTTCAATTTCAATTTCAATTTCAATTTCAATTTCAATTTCAATTTCAATTTCAATTTCAATTTCAATTTCAATTTCAATTTCAATTTCAATTTCAATTTCAATTTCAATTTCAATTTCAATTTCAATTTCAATTTCAATTTCAATTTCAATTTCAATTTCAATTTCAATTTCAATTTCAATTTCAATTTCAATTTCAATTTCAATTTCAATTTCAATTTCAATTTCAATTTCAATTTCAATTTCAATTTCAATTTCAATTTCAATTTCAATTTCAATTTCAATTTCAATTTCAATTTCAATTTCAATTTCAATTTCAATTTCAATTTCAATTTCAATTTCAATTTCAATTTCAATTTCAATTTCAATTTCAATTTCAATTTCAATTTCAATTTCAATTTCAATTTCAATTTCAATTTCAATTTCAATTTCAATTTCAATTTCAATTTCAATTTCAATTTCAATTTCAATTTCAATTTCAATTTCAATTTCAATTTCAATTTCAATTTCAATTTCAATTTCAATTTCAATTTCAATTTCAATTTCAATTTCAATTTCAATTTCAATTTCAATTTCAATTTCAATTTCAATTTCAATTTCAATTTCAATTTCAATTTCAATTTCAATTTCAATTTCAATTTCAATTTCAATTTCAATTTCAATTTCAATTTCAATTTCAATTTCAATTTCAATTTCAATTTCAATTTCAATTTCAATTTCAATTTCAATTTCAATTTCAATTTCAATTTCAATTTCAATTTCAATTTCAATTTCAATTTCAATTTCAATTTCAATTTCAATTTCAATTTCAATTTCAATTTCAATTTCAATTTCAATTTCAATTTCAATTTCAATTTCAATTTCAATTTCAATTTCAATTTCAATTTCAATTTCAATTTCAATTTCAATTTCAATTTCAATTTCAATTTCAATTTCAATTTCAATTTCAATTTCAATTTCAATTTCAATTTCAATTTCAATTTCAATTTCAATTTCAATTTCAATTTCAATTTCAATTTCAATTTCAATTTCAATTTCAATTTCAATTTCAATTTCAATTTCAATTTCAATTTCAATTTCAATTTCAATTTCAATTTCAATTTCAATTTCAATTTCAATTTCAATTTCAATTTCAATTTCAATTTCAATTTCAATTTCAATTTCAATTTCAATTTCAATTTCAATTTCAATTTCAATTTCAATTTCAATTTCAATTTCAATTTCAATTTCAATTTCAATTTCAATTTCAATTTCAATTTCAATTTCAATTTCAATTTCAATTTCAATTTCAATTTCAATTTCAATTTCAATTTCAATTTCAATTTCAATTTCAATTTCAATTTCAATTTCAATTTCAATTTCAATTTCAATTTCAATTTCAATTTCAATTTCAATTTCAATTTCAATTTCAATTTCAATTTCAATTTCAATTTCAATTTCAATTTCAATTTCAATTTCAATTTCAATTTCAATTTCAATTTCAATTTCAATTTCAATTTCAATTTCAATTTCAATTTCAATTTCAATTTCAATTTCAATTTCAATTTCAATTTCAATTTCAATTTCAATTTCAATTTCAATTTCAATTTCAATTTCAATTTCAATTTCAATTTCAATTTCAATTTCAATTTCAATTTCAATTTCAATTTCAATTTCAATTTCAATTTCAATTTCAATTTCAATTTCAATTTCAATTTCAATTTCAATTTCAATTTCAATTTCAATTTCAATTTCAATTTCAATTTCAATTTCAATTTCAATTTCAATTTCAATTTCAATTTCAATTTCAATTTCAATTTCAATTTCAATTTCAATTTCAATTTCAATTTCAATTTCAATTTCAATTTCAATTTCAATTTCAATTTCAATTTCAATTTCAATTTCAATTTCAATTTCAATTTCAATTTCAATTTCAATTTCAATTTCAATTTCAATTTCAATTTCAATTTCAATTTCAATTTCAATTTCAATTTCAATTTCAATTTCAATTTCAATTTCAATTTCAATTTCAATTTCAATTTCAATTTCAATTTCAATTTCAATTTCAATTTCAATTTCAATTTCAATTTCAATTTCAATTTCAATTTCAATTTCAATTTCAATTTCAATTTCAATTTCAATTTCAATTTCAATTTCAATTTCAATTTCAATTTCAATTTCAATTTCAATTTCAATTTCAATTTCAATTTCAATTTCAATTTCAATTTCAATTTCAATTTCAATTTCAATTTCAATTTCAATTTCAATTTCAATTTCAATTTCAATTTCAATTTCAATTTCAATTTCAATTTCAATTTCAATTTCAATTTCAATTTCAATTTCAATTTCAATTTCAATTTCAATTTCAATTTCAATTTCAATTTCAATTTCAATTTCAATTTCAATTTCAATTTCAATTTCAATTTCAATTTCAATTTCAATTTCAATTTCAATTTCAATTTCAATTTCAATTTCAATTTCAATTTCAATTTCAATTTCAATTTCAATTTCAATTTCAATTTCAATTTCAATTTCAATTTCAATTTCAATTTCAATTTCAATTTCAATTTCAATTTCAATTTCAATTTCAATTTCAATTTCAATTTCAATTTCAATTTCAATTTCAATTTCAATTTCAATTTCAATTTCAATTTCAATTTCAATTTCAATTTCAATTTCAATTTCAATTTCAATTTCAATTTCAATTTCAATTTCAATTTCAATTTCGATTTCGATTTTGATTTTGATTTTGATTTTAATTTCAATTTTAATTTCAATTGCGGTTTCGATTTCGATTTCGATTTCGATTTCGATTTCGATTTCGATTTCGATTTCGATTTCGATTTCGATTTCGATTTCGATTTCGATTTCGATTTCGATTTCGATTTCGATTTCGATTTCGATTTCGATTTCGATTTCGATTTCGATTTCGATTTCGATTTCGATTTCGATTTCGATTTCGATTTCGATTTCGATTTCGATTTCGATTTCGATTTCGATTTCGATTTCGATTTAGATTTCAATTTTGATTTGATAAAGCGATTTTTATACCCTTAATGGAATATGATTCGAAAAATGTTTAGTTAAATGTCTATAGAGTAAAAAAAAGTTTCACTTTTACCGTGGTTTCATAAAACCACAAAATGCTTTTTTTTACTTTTTTCAAACTTTGCTTTTTTTATTTCCTTTGAATTTAATTTTTGCGTTTTTTCCACATGTATCTGGATCTGGAAATCTGGGGAGGGTCGAGCTAGTGCTCTGCCAGCACTGAGGCCATAGTGCATCCTCCCGTGTGTAGGGATGTCCACAGTTTAGGCTGTCATTAGGCCTAGAGATTTAAAATGGGTGATGACATCGGCTGGTGTGAGCCAGTACTCGCCCAACACGGATCTTCTAATTTCAGAAAAAGCAGAGCAGTCATACATTTATGTTCTACTGTTTCCTCTTCTTGTTCGCAGCCTTTGCATATCGGCGATTCTGCTAATTTCATCCTAAAGAGATGTTGTCGCAATTAGCAGTGACCTGTTAAGATTCCCACAGTTGTTCGGAGATTTTGTTTGGTCAATGCCTTAAATTTTTTTGCTGTTCTCTCACCAGGATGCGGTAATAACTCTCTGGTCAGTTTACAGTTCGTAGTTTCATCCCAGCACTGTATAAAGTTTTGGTGAGAGTGCTGTTAGATACGACAGCGGACAATGTTAGCTTGGTAGATGGGTGAGAGCTAACATATTTGTAGCCCTCAGCCCTCCTTGCTAAATTGTTCGCAATGAGGTTGCCTTTAGACTCTTTAGAGTGACCATGTCCTTTGATCCAGCTCAGAGTGACCACGTTATTCTGGCTAGCCTCCGTTAGAGATTGGTGACATCCTAGTACTAAACTTGATGTGATACGTGGTCTATTCAGGGTTGGCAGTCTCTTTAAATATTTGCATTTCTACATGTAATGTTTCCATTGATTAATTTGTTTGCAGCTATGGTTATGCCTGTGAGGTCTGACTGAATCACACTTGACAAGCCATCCATAGCCCATTTCCTTTGGATCTAGAGTAAATTCCACACCCCACACTTTCCTTCGTTTTTGACCCATCCGTGTAGGCGCTCAGAGCGTTCACTACGTTGGGGTGTGCTGTCTTGTTTGTTAATATTTTGTAGGGTTTGTCAATGACAAATCTTGGTACGACGGCATTTGTGTCTGCCTGTAAGAGTGGTATCGCCTTTATCGATTCCCTCCACAGACTGTCTCTATGGGTGCCGGTCCCTACAGTGGGTTCCATACCAACCATGCGAAATCGTACCATGGTCATCAATACTACCCCCTTAATAAATATATCAAGGGGGTGAGTCTAAGTATTACTTCCATTGCGCTGGTCGGTGTGTTTCGCATGGCTCCTGTTACGAGAAGGCATGCCGATCTTTGCATTTGGTTTAATTTTCTGATAGCTCTAATTTGATCACTTTAGGTCAAGACGACAGCACCATATAGGTCTTATGATTGCCATGTAGATCCACATGGTGACCTTGGGGGATAATCCCCAGGTCTGTCCTATGGTTCGGTGGCATTGCTCATAAGATATAAATGCTTGTGTAACTCTAATTTCTATGTGTGCGTTCCACGTCAGCTTGATGTCAAGGATAACACCTAAGTATTTCACTTCCGTAGCAAAGCTTAATTTAACGATGAGAGGACTAGGTGCGTTTAAGCTCCTAGGTATCTTTTTCTTCGGAAGAGAATCATTTCTGTCTTCTTGGGGTTTATAGACAGCGATTGCTCTTTACACCATTCTCTAAAGTTTTGAAAGCCACTTGCATTCTGTCGAAGGGTGCTTTCAATGTCATCTGCGTAGGCTGCTGTATAGATTTTGTCATGTTCGTTGAGGCGGCGAATTAGGCTGTCTAGAACAATGTTTTACAGTAGAGGTGATAAAACCCCTCCCTGTGGACAGCCCCTCGTAATCTTGCCTCGTATCTTGACGTCATTTGCAGTTATTTCTATTGCACGCATGGAGAGCATGCTGAGAATCCATCCGCTTACTGTTGCAGGTTGCAGGTACATTTCGGTTAGTAAGTGAGTGCATTATTTTAGGGAACGTGGTTTTAACGAAAGCTTCCTCGATATCTATGAATACGCCCAGGGTGGACTCTTTCCAGAACAATAATCGCTCGATCTGACCACCACATGATGTAGGGCCGTATCGGTGGATTTCCTTGTTGTGTATGCATGTTGGTTGGGATGCAGTGGTTTGGTGTTAATCACTGTATCCCTTATGTACCTTTCATTTAGCCTCTCTAGCGTTTTTAATAAGAATATTGTAAGGCTAATAGATGATCTATTAGCCTTCATTATTAGTCAGCCATAGGGGACAAAAGCTTTTATAGGGCGTAATTATTGTGTTCTGTATCATTGTTGTATACCGTTCCAGATCACTGTTATTGCCGGGTGTGGTGACCTCACACTACCACAGAGCCCTTTTCAACCGAGAAGCATAAGCTGTTCTGTCGGTCTTCCTAGGGTCGCGGTATTGAGTTGAGGGCACAGCACCCAGATTTAGTTTAAATGCTAACCACCGGTGATCTGACATTGATACTTCGTCAGACACCTGCCAGCATCGGATTTGTTTTGATATTTTAGTTGTACACAACGTTATGTCTACTATGGTTTGACTTCGAGAGTTTACAAAGGTGGGAGTGATACCTCTGTTCATAATGCAGAGGTTATTCCCTAGTATATAGTCATAAAGTGACTTACCTCTGGCGTTTATGTCCTTACTGCCCCAGTTGACGTGATGCCCATTGGAGTTACAGCCAATTCCCTGCTAGGTGGTGGTGCGGCTGCATCAGAGGGGAGGTAGACTGATGCTAGGACTACGGTATTTGGTTGCCCGTCGCAAGTAGCACATTCCATCCGTACTTCAGTCAAATCTGAGCAGGAAAGATATGCCAGAGGATGAACTTTAATTTGCCTAGGTACGTATATGGCAGTCCTTAGCTGGTCATTACTGGGAAAGTAAAAAGTTTTACCACTTAAAGTACTTAAACCAATAATTCTGGTTTTCCTTATCCAGGGTTCTTGGATTAATGTAATTGTGTCCTGTTGCTCAGCAAGGTGGCGGCTGATGGTTGCCATGGCCACTCTGCTGTGCTGGAGGCTACACTGAATGCAGTCGTGTCGGCACCTCCTCTACGATCAATTTTTTTTCAATTTATTTATTTATTCGGTTAGGGGTACCATTTCTGAGGACCCGTCGGGTTCCTCGTCTGCAGGGCTGTCGACCGCCAGACTTCCTGGCTCGACAGCACTGCTGGTCTCCTCCTGACCTCCCTTCTTGGCCTCTTCGGACTTTACTTTCATAGTCAATGAGATGAACGTAAGCTCAACCTCATCGACTTAAGTCCTCGTCCCCTACTTCGAAGACGAAGAGATGCCCCTCCGTTCTGTTTTGGCCTCGTATTGGAAAGACCACCATCGCGACACCTTAAGGTCCGGGTTTTGCCCACTTAGCCGACGCAGCACGACTTCCTTTTTCTCGAGTATCTCAGTTTATCTACTAGGGATCCAGAGGGATGCTTTTGTCAGCCTCGGTAGGCAGTCTACTCGCACAACTACAAGTGATGCGTCCGCCCACGGTCGGAGGCCAACAACAGCATTGGTAAGCCATGCCAACGTCGCGTCGTCATCTCAGGTAACTCTGACGATTTTACCAGAATACGACCACTGTCGCAACGTTGGTGGCTTGGCGTTACTGGAGGAGGCGGCCAAAATTACTTTGTCCAGCTCTCCCAGCAGCATGTCTTGGACAAGAACTTCCCTTTTGACAGAAATTTTGCCGCAGGGGTTGCTCTTGTCTATTATAGCTACTCGAAGGTAACTGGTGGCCACCTCCTTGTTGCTTTTTGGTTGAGCGGCCATTGTGTCCTGCCTATCCTGCGTCACCTCGGATGAGGAACCGCCTGACCTGTTCCTTTTCTTTGTTCACCTTTAGGTATGTTGTGTCTAACAAGTGGCCTTTCAGCCCTCGGCACGTTACCTTACACCTTAGTATAGGTTAAGCTGGTCCGTGGTGACGGCTTTCGCAAAAGATTTTGGGGGTTTTTAGGTCCCCTTACCCTACTTATAACTGTCACTGATTAAGTTGCTCTGACCACCTGGAGACGCGTCTGGTGGGTAGCTCAATTTCTTACAAAAAAAATAAAGGGTGCCAGTTTCTATATGTATTATTTCCATTTTTTTAGTGTCTATACCTACTCTACATTGATAGCTCATAAAAAATTTAATTAAGTGTTTCTCTCTAAAGATTTGCAAATTTATTAATAATAATGTTCATGTCCACCACTGATACTTACGAAAGATATCTAAATTGATAAGCGACTGTAATTATTCCTGAAATAAAGATATATAACATAAATAATACTTAACCAGCTCATTACTATAACACGTTTCAGTTTAAAGTGTCATGTCACGTTTTAAAATATTTGCAATTCTTGTATGTACAGCTGTAAATTTGGCATATTGCCAAGATACTGTTGAATCTCTTGAATATCTTATAAAAACAGGTGTCGCAGAAGCTCTAAAATATGAAACACCCACTGATGCTAGTAAATATCGCCCAAAGGATAATTTAATAAAAGGTAAGTACATAACATAGTATTTGTTTTATGTTTGTTCCTTTATAGTTTGAAAAAAAACGACTTTGAAAGAAAAATCAGAAATATTTCTTATTATCAATGCTGTTAACTTTTGAATCGTGGTTTTATTTATTTCATATATTTGCATAAATTCCCGAGTTACTTTAAACTAAAATGTATTGTATTAAGCCGGAATATTTCATTTAAATACAGAGATAAGTAAGTATTTTAGCAAAAAATATAGAATGACTGATAAAACTAGTTATTTTACTATCAGTGTATTTAAAGTAAAAATAAAGAAAAAACATCAACGTAGTTCATATTCATTCATTCATTTTCATTATATATTGATCAACCAGTATTATAGTCCAGTGTAATAAGCAAAAACAAACCCTTTTCGTGACTTCGAATAATCCAGGTATCTGACAAGTTTTTTTGTTATTATAGACCTATAGGAAGAAAACCTACCGGTTTCCTGCAGAGATTTCGGAGCGGTATTTTAATTATTAACAATTTAGTGCAAAAAACGCGATTTTTTCGGTTTTTGCATCCCTAGTAAAAAGGTAAATGGTTGACATACAATTACAAAATTTTATTTTTAAGAACATTGCAAATTCTTTAAAATGGCGTTTTTTAAAAACTAAAAAATTAATTTGTTGCTCCGTAAACTGCAAAATAAAGCAAACCCGTTATTTGTTAATAACTATTATTAAAATAAATCTGGCCCTTTAATATTTTACCCAAAGTTGGGCATTGGGGTACTTAATAAACCCTCAAAATTTCAGACCGATCCATCAATCAGTTTAAAAGTTATTCTATTTGTTTATCCCAGAGAACTTTTTTTTGCAATAACATAAGACAGAAAATAATAAAGATAGGGCAATTCTGCGAATGCCAAATGAAAGTAGAAGACTTATAATATTAATATATATTAAAAAAAGTTAAAAAAATTATTTATTATAGTCCAAAATTATAATGCAAAATTATTAAAATTATTAGTTTATAAACATTTACAATAACTTTAAAAATATTATCCGCAAAAAAAAATCTTTTTACATATTCGAAAAGCTGGCATTTTTACACGAATTTTCAAAAAAAAAGATGGTCTAGGTCAATTTGGGCCAAAGTTAGTCATTTTTTTTTTTAAATTCACAACTAATTTGTTTATAATAACTAAGGAACGTAATTGGTGCCATTTTAATAAATGGGGTTAGTATTTTTTATGAAAACAATTGCACAAACAATGCACCTTTACAGGACCATCTACGACTTTTAGTCGTGGTAAGTGGAGGGGGAACCGACAGATACACGATTTCAAAAACTGAAAAAGCAACTTCAAACTACTACAATTTTCTATATCTCCAGATCTACTCAATGGATTTTGATCTTTCTTGTTTTAATTTGTATGTATTTTTTTCGTACATTACAAATATGCAATTTGTTTATAAATTTATTAATTAATAAACAGTCTAATTTGTTTAAACAATTTTTGAAAAAACAATTTTCTTCTAAAAATCTATTTTTTTAATCATACTATCATTAATAATCATATAAAAACTTAAAGTACACTTTAATAAATAAATTATCTTTAATAAATAATTAATTATTATTAAATGTTACCTAAAAAATGGGCTATATTGTATGTTTTAAATAAATATATAAAGATTTAAATGTATATACAAATAAATACTGCTCCTAAAATAATAATATTTTCAAATATTGAAATCTGAGTAATCCAAATATTAAAACGTCTCAACTCAATGATGTTTACTTAAAAATGTTTCCTATTGCGTTGGTGGGGATATTCATATCACAAATTGACCTAGACCAATTTCTTTTTTTGAAAATTCGTGTAAAAATGCCAGCTTTTCGAATATGTAAAAAGAATTTTTCTACGGATAATATTTTTAAAGTTATTGTGAATGTTTATAAACTAAAAATTTTAATAATTTTGCATTATAATTTTGGACTATAATAAATTTTTTTTTTATTTTTTTTTAATATATATTGATATTAGAAGTCTTCTACTTTCATTTGGCATTCGCAGAATTGCCCTATCTTTATTATTTTCTGTCTAATGTTATTGCAAAAAAAAGTTCTCTGGGATAAACAAATAGAATAACTTTTAAACTGATTCGTGGATCGGTCTGAAATTTTGAGGGTTTATTAAGTACCCCAATGCCCAACTTTGGGTAAAATATTAAAGGTCCAGATTTATTTTAATAATAGTTATTAACAAATAACGGTTTTGCTTTATTTTGCAGTTTACGGAGCAACAAATTGATTTTTTAGTTTTTAAAAAACGCCGTTTTAAAGTATTTGCAATGTTCTTAAAAATAAAATTTTGTAATTGTATGTCAACCATTTACCTTTTTACTAGGGATGCAAAAACCGAAAAAATCGCGTTTTTTGCACTAAATTGTTAATAATTAAAATACCGCTCCGAAATCTCTGCAGGAAACCGGTAGGTTTTCTTCCTATAGGTCTATAATAACAAAAAAACTTGTCAGGTATCTGGATTATTCGAAGTCACGAGAAAAACTAACTTCCCTGGACTATTATAGCCAAATGGTATAAAATGGATAATAAATAAAAGAAAGGATGTTCTAAAAATGTGTGTGTGTGTGTGTGTGTGTGTGTGTGTGTGTGTGTGTGTGTAACTTTTGAACGGTTTGACCGATCGGACTGAAATAAAAAGCGTTTCAAAGAGTTCTATCTAACTTATCTTTTTGGCCATTCCATCGATCAATTACATAACCTAATCAGCTCTCAAGCTTAAAAAGCACGTAGAATGCCGTTTTGCAAATTAAAATCGGTTGATTCGTTCGTGAGATATCGTTGTCGAAAATTTTAAAAAAAAGTTAGTGATTTTTTTACTAATCGATTTTGCACTCCTAGTAACGTTTTTAGGTCTCAAAAAACGGCGTCGAATGCCATCTTGAACATCAAAATCGAATAACGCGTTAAAAAGTTATGGCTTTTTAAACATTTCAAAAAAAGTCAAAAACGTCAAAATACGTCACGTTACTATAGCTTTGCGGTTAAAGCTAGCGGGAAGTTGCAAGGATGGCCTTTAAGGTCAACCTCTTTTCGAATTTTTTTATTTAATACTAGTTGTTCTCGCAACGTCGTTCGCGTGGCGTGTGATTGTTGTATAAAAATTTCTTACCCCACCCTGTTAAGGAATGGGAGAGAAAATTTTATACAACAGATGTTAAGTTGAAAGAAGACAAATACATCTGTGAAAACCGCATTCGAATCGGATCAGTAGTTTTCATGTGATGCGCGCACAAACATACAGACAGACAGATAAAAAAATCTAACAACATTTTTGGGTTCTATTTCGATGTACCCGCGACGTTGTTCGTGTGGCGTGTTGATTTTTGTATAAAAATTTCTTTCCTCACCCCGTTAAAGGGGTGAAGGGAAGAAAGTTTTATACACCAGATGTTAAGTTGAAAGAAGACAAATACGTCTTTGAAAACCGCATTCGAATAGGATCAGTAGTTTTCATGTGATGCGCGCACAAACATATACATTTCTACAGTTTTATTATATGTATAGATAATCTCCTTAGCTTAAACCCACTTATTTCAATGATCCTCCAGTTATTTTATTCCAGTCCTGTAATGATTTTCCGGAAGCTCTGCAAAAGCTTCTTTATTTGACGAACAACGCTTTCCACAAAGGAATTTCAAGTTTCTGGGGAGGTAATAGTCGGAGAGAGCCAAATCTGGTGAATACGGTGGGTGTTCAAGCAATTCGTTCAATATAGCCATCTTCAACAAACTTGTGTGAACGCGTGCATTGTGTTGATGAAAAATGATTGTTTTCTTCTTTAAACTGATATCTTTTTCAAGATTTTTTTTTCACTGTAAACGTTCTTGTTTAAGTTAAGGATCATGATTAGTAATTCCAAGTGCGCCAAATCTGTTTTTTTTATAGAAAATGTGTCGTCTAATAGAGGCTAATACAAATTTTTTAGTTTAAATGCAACACTCTGTATGTTATTGAATTTTTGGATTCTTCAAAATATTCTTGAAAGATTTGGTTTATAATGCTCTATACCTCTCTTTTACTGATATCGAAACATGCTTTTTCAAATTGCTCGGCTTTGGTAGCTTGTGAACATCGGAATTTTCTCTCAAGTACAGGTAAATTATTAAAAAGAGAACTGCTCTGCTCATGGTCTTATCATTTGCACATAAGTGAGCCAATCAAAATAATAGCAACTTTCGCCCAATTTCTGAATTGCCAAATATCATGTATCAAAATCGCATCAAAGATACAGAGAAGGCTTTACAAATAAGGTTTTGAAAACCTGTTATAAAAATAATCAATAGCATAAATGAAAGTATTAAACAAGACTTTTTTTGTGTACATTTAAACACATTAATAAAAAAGTGACTGCTTCCAAAGAAAAATTAAAAATATGTACATTTTTGCAGTACCTACACTATTTTCGTCTTTAAACTGAAAACTTATATAAAACTCAAAACATTCCACTTGAGTTACGTTAAATGACATTCTTGAATGAAATCACGTATCCGATAGACAGAACAACGTTTAAGTTGACGATAGCAAATGTTTTGACCAGCTACAAAAACTTAAATTCTTTCTGAATAGTAAAAAAGAAAAAGTTAAAGAAGCTGTTAGCCCACAAAAAAACGGTAGCCTATTTTAAATCAATGAATAGTCAAGGTTTTCTTAGAATTCTTAACCATTTGTCAGTGTTACTTTGCGATCCTAGGACATCAATGATCAATAGAATGAAACAAATTACATGTTGATGCTGTCGCTAAAATGGTGGTTTACGTATATGGATTTAAAAAATTGCATTGAGAAAAAAACGAAGCTTTTAAAGCTGGTTTAATGATAATTATTAAAATTATTCGATTTTATTTATATTTTATTAGAATTTAAGAAAATTTATGATAAATAATAAAAAAAACTTAGTTTTTACTTAATTTTTTTTATTGTATTCATACTAAGACAAGAAATTCTCAGTAAAGTAGGGTGTCTGGCCTTTTTATTCTAATGTTTAAACAAGCTGACTGATCTGTCTGGCTATTAGGTTTGGTGACCTATGCTTGAGTGAGACATAACTGATAACCCTTAACTTTCTTTGTAATTTTTATAAAGCAAGTTATTTTGTTTCTACCTAAAAACAAAAAATAATGTACATAATGTAAGATTCTTCATTATTTACCAAACCAAAAATTTTTCCTCTACGCGTTTTCAAATTTCTGTTTAACTGCTTTTTGGACATATTGTAGTGCGTTATTCTTTGAATTTCTTACTTATTTGCGTATTATTTATTACATTTACTAATAACTAGGTCACTATGTTTTTGTTAACGGTGCAATTAAAGCTAAATCGGTAAACATTGTTGATAATTGTTATGTTCGAAATGCAAGTTGTAATAATTCCTTTCTGTAAAAATTATTATTAATTTGACAATAGACGAAAGTGAAACTCTGATTGACTTTAATTTCTTCCCCGCTTAAAGAATAAAACATTACATGGCGATCCTGCCAAAGCCTCTAAAGTTCTAAACTAAAGTGTTCATAGTACCTACTCAGTAGAAAGTTAAATGTAGATTAAGTAAATGTTATTTCTTCTTAACTTGAGATGGGTACTACTAACTCAAAACAAAGTGAAGTTGCGAGCAGTGGTGTAGTTAACTCCAATTTTATCGTGGAAGAAGATGTTATTAAAATTCCGATCGACATAAGGGTAATCATGTATGTTATTACGTTCCTGTTACTAGTCTTAGTAGGAGTACAGCTTAGAAGGAGCTACAGGAGAGGTTTAAAACGAGATCTTTCCCGAAGTATGGTTCTGAGGACGCAAGCTAATGTCGCCGAAGCTTAACCTGAGCTAGAACGGTAGGAAAGAAAATGCTACTACTACTCTACGTTGGATCAGGTATGTGATTTTGTGTTCATCGTACATAATGTAAATTGTAGTGATATGCGAACAATTAGTTACCGCACTTGTCGTAATTTTCACAATAATTTATTAGTATAGTTAGGACATTTTATTAGGTTAAAGAAAAATCATATTAATTTTAATGTATGTCTTCCGATTGGGAATCGGTCTTTACAAAGTTAACTGACATAAAAACAGTTATAACTAATGAATCTAAAAGGGTTTTAAAGAAATTAGTACCAAAATCAAGTAAAACGAGAGAAGAAGTTTTACAAAACTTAATTTATAACTATAATACATTTATTGGGATAGTAAGTTTAATATTCCCGTCTTTAGATGATAAACAACGTCAGATAGTAATAAAATTATTTACAAACGTTAGAGATAGGGTAGTTAGATCATTTACAGTTTTACGTATAAATTATAAAATCCCTACTTCCTGTCTTGAACCTATAAACCCCTCGATAAAAGACGAAGCTATCGAAATTGACTCGGAAGCTAGTGACGACGTTGTACAAGACTGTAATTCAGATCAAGACTTGACACCTGACAAAGACTTAAAAATGACTACTTCGGCTAACGACTTCTTTAATTTAGCTAGTAAATTAGTATCCAGTGAATTCGACGGAAACGCAGACAAATTACAAACGTTTTTAGACGCACTGTCACTACTCAATGTAAATTCCACAGGTCACGAGGCAAATGCAGTAGCCTACGTAAAAACTAAGCTTAGCGGTAGAGCTAGAGACTTGATTAGCGACAATGACACGACTTTACTCCAAATTATACAAAAACTTAAAGATGGCATAAAACCTGAAAATTCTAAATCAGTTACCTCTAAACTTCTTAGTCTAAAGCAGTCAAACAGAGACAACTCCAGATACGCTAACGACATTGAACTTTTGGTAGACAAGCTTAAAAGAGCTTATATCAGTGAGGGAGTCCCCGCGGATACAGCCGAAAAATATTGCACGGATACCGTTGTTACAGCTATTAAAAACAACGTGTGCCAACGACCAACGTAAAACATTATTATTGAAAAAATTAAATTGCGAAATCCCTTAGTTTGCAAAAGCAGATACAATAAATCTATGTCAAAACTATAACGACATTTTTTGTTTAGAAAACGATAGTTTAACAATTAATAATTTTTATAAACAGCAATTTAAAGTAACCGATCAAAATCCAGTCTTTATTAAAAATAACAGAATGCCTCATTCGCAAATTTTGGAAGTAAATAAACAAGTATCAAAAATGTTAAAAGACTCAATTATCGAACCATCCATTTCAAATTACAATAGTCCCATATTACTTGTTCCTAAAAAGTCTGATAACGGAGATAAAAAATGGAGATTAGGTGTCGATAACAGGTTGCTTAATAAAAAACTAGTCGCAGATAAATTTCCGCTACCCAGGATAGATGATATTTTAGACCAATTAGGAGGAGCCAAATACTTTAGTACTTTAGAGTTAAAAGCAGGTTTTCATCAAATACCTATTGAGGAAAATTCTCGAAATATCACTTCATTCAGTACAAACTCTGGATCATTTAGATTTACCAGATTACCTTTTGGCCTCAAAGTATCACCAAATTCGTTCGCTCGTATGATGAGTATAGCATTTTCGGGAATAACCCCAGAAAAAGCTTTCCTGTACATGGACGATCTAATCGTCATCGGTTGTTCTAAAAGTCACCACTTAGCTAATTTAAAAAATGTTTTTGATCTATGTAGAAAATTTTGCCTTAAACTTAACCCAAATAAATGTAAATTTTTTCAAAATAACGTTACGTATCTGGGTCATACTATTACAAGCGAAGGAATTTTACCTGACAAATCAAAGTATGAGATTATAAACAAATACCCTGTACCTACAAATGCCGACGAAGTAAAAAGGTTTATTGCTTTTGTTAATTACTATCGGCGCTTCATTAAAAATTGTGCTGAATTAGCAGTCCCACTTAATAAATATAACAAGAAAGAAATCAAAATTTATTTGGAGTGAAGAGTGCCAAAATTCCTTTTTAAAGTTAAAGCAATACCTTTTAGATCCTCAAATACTAATATATCCCGATTTTGAAAAACAGTTCATTTTAACTACAGATGCCTCTAAACTAGCCTGTGGAGCAATCCTTTCACAAAATTTTAACGGTGTCGAATTACCAATTGCCTATGCGTCGAGGTCCTTTACGAAAGGCGAAATTAACAAGGCCACAATCGAAAAAGAATTAGCTGCCATACACTGGGCAATCAAGTATTTTAGGCCATATCTTTTTGGATATAAATTTTTAGTAAAATCAGACCATAAACCACTTGTCTATTTATTTACGATGAAAGACCCCTCTTCCAAATTAACACGCATGCGTTTAGATCTAGAGGAATATGACTTTGAGATAGAATACATTAAAGGTAAAGATAATGTGGGTGCAGATGCCTTATCTCGTATTCACATAGAAGACCTTAAAAACATTCCTACGACATCTACAAAAATTTTTGCTATAACACGTTCAATGACTAAACATTGTCCAAATACTAAGACGACCATAACGACAAATTCTAAGCTAGAAATTAAGAAACCAAAAATTTTCCAAACCACTGACAACATAACAACTATAAATATCCCTTATTTGAAATTTGAGATTAAGCCAGATTATCTTAGGGTAATGCTGGGACAAAAAGACAAAATCAACGTTGTAGAAACAATATATTTTGCTAATGACAACTTTTCTTTAGAGAAATTGTTGTCTCAGCTTGAAACTTTGGCTAGCAAAAATAATATTTATAAATTAAAATTAAAAATTAAGGATCCTATATTTACCATGTGCACATTAAATGAGTTTAAAGAAAAGGGAATAAGTATGTTAAAAAATTTAAATATAGTACTATATGATGAACCTACGGTTGTTACAAACAGACACGATAAAGACAGAATTATCACAGAATATCACGACCATCCACTTCTTGGTGGTCACTGCGGACAAAAGAGACTCTTAAAGAAAATTAGAACTAAGTTTCGTTGGAAAAATATGTCTAAGGACGTAGCCAACTATGTAAAATCTTGTCAAAAATGTCAAATAAATAAAATCAAAATTGGCCATAAGGAACCATTGGTAGTCACACCAACGCCTCAACGGCCTTTTGATATTACATGTATAAATACCATAGGGCCATTTCCTGCAACCCCTGATGGAAATTGTTACGCGGTTACAGCTCAATGCGAATTGACAAAATATGTCATTATATCGCCGGTACCTAATAAAGATGCCTTAACTGTCGCAAGGGCCATAGTTGATAACTTCATTTTAATTTATGGTCCTATGCGCGAGATAAGAACCGATATGGGAACCGAATATAAAAACGAAGTGTTAGAACAAGTGTGCAAACTTCTAAATATTCAACAAAAATTCTCCACCGCATATCATCACCAGAGTATAGGTGGCTGTGAGAGAAATCATCGCGTACTTAACGAGTATATTAGAATGTATGTTAATGACGCACACACAGACTGGGACAAATGGATAAAATTTTATAGTTTTTGTTACAATACCACCCCCAGTATATACCACGACTATACACCATTCGAACTCGTTTTTGGAAAAAGACCGGAACTGACGAACGCACTGACCGACAAAATAGACCCACTGTACAACCCTGACGCCTATTACTTAGAGCTTAAATATCGCTTACAAGTTTCTCACCAAAGGGCTAGAGATTTTTTAATTAAAGCAAAAGAAAAACGTAAAACTGAATATGACCAAAACTCCAAAACCCTCAATTTAAATCCTGGAGATTTAGTAACAATAACAAATGAAAATAGAGCAAAGTTCGATTCTTGGTATAAAGGCCCATTCACAATCATTAGCTGTGACAATGTAAACTGTAAAGTGAAAAATCTTAAAGACAATAAAATTACGACAGTGCATAAAAACAGAGTGCAACTATACAGAGAAAAAAAAAACATCAATAGTGCGTGATTCGTAAAATAAAAAATAGTGCGTGGTGCGGACTACTATAATTTAATAAAATGTAAACATATTTGTATAATTTCAGTTTAGATGTCATTAATTAAGTGGGTATATAATAATAATTAAGGATAGTAATTATTATCGGGATTTAATATGTATAGTTAGGATAAAAAGGGATCCCTATATAAAAAAAAATAATAGAGTTTTCATTTTCATTGTATTCTTTAATATTGTAAAATATAGTCAGTTATAAAATTTTTAATTGTAATTTCGGCATCACATGTCCCCTATTTTCTGTTGTATTCGAATGAATAAATGATCTTCATTTTTCGGCCGAAATGAAGTTCATTCTTTCAAAAGGGGGAGATGTAGTGCGTTATTCTTTGAATTTCTTACTTATTTGCGTACACCCCGTAGATTATTCATTTATTACATTTACTAATAACTAGGTCACTATGTTTTTGTTAACGGTGCAATTAAAGCTAAATCGGTAAACATTGTTGATAATTGTTATGTTCGAAATGCAAGTTGTAATAATTCCTTTCTGTAAAAATTATTATTAATTTGACAATAGACGAAAGTGAAACTCTGATTGACTTTAATTTCTTCCCCGCTTAAAGAATCGAGTCACTTGGAAGTGGTGGTAACAATTTTCAGTGTACTCTACACATATTTTGTTATTGTATATAATTTGTGGGGCTTAAAAAACTATTGCAGGTCTTTCGATTATAAACTTTAGGGTCTTGCTGGCTCGAGGACTGTAGTTTTGTTTTCATCACTTTTGAGATGTTCCCTTTGATTTGGAAATATTCAGTTAAGGTACTACCGAATCTTGATTGGGTAAAGAGTTGTGCTTCATCTTGCTAAAACCATAAATATCATATTAGTTGAAATTTGTGGGTTTGCTCGATTAGTATGTAAGTTTGTCAACATTATTTTTAATCATTATCACCATTTTAATTGCCATTAATAAAAAATGGCTTTCATCCAATGAGGATTTTTCTTTAACCAATAGTGACCCATTTTGACGATTAGTAAAATTGTGACGTAGAAAGTTGAGCTCATCGTGTTTTAATTAAAGTAAATTGTTATATAAGAGTTTTATCATTTGTTCATAAATATGTTCTCATATCAAAATCTTAAGTTCGTATAATCTTAGAGAATTTTCTATTATCTACATCTTATTGCGGTCACATAGTGCTAATAATAGGGACTGATTTTAGTCTTTACGAAAGTGGAAAAAAGAGTGGTTCTAACGAATGAATTTTACAATACTTTTAGCAATGTTACAATGTTTTATAATTCATTTCCTTTAAATTAGATGTTGCACTAGGTTGCGGTTCTATGCTGTTGTGTGTGACGTTTACAGATGATACAATCACGATAAAATCATAACCTTAATCATAACCTCAACCTGTTCGAGTACAACACTAACAATGTTAGTATTGTACTAATACTGTGTGTAATTGTATTTGGTAAAATATATCAATTAAAATCGTTTACGCATTTTAGTACTTAACTATTATTTTGCACGGATCGCAACAGGTAGAGCCCTAACAATCATAAAATAAAAAGAAAAACTATACCCCACACTCCCACAGCCAAACAGATCACTCGACCAACCATTTTCCTTCACCAAGGTCTATAACAAATTTCCAACTCTAGATAGATAGGTAGAAAAAAATTTATTGGGTTGGCTGTTAGCCTGTATCACTGCAACCTTTACAGATCTATAGTGAACACCCATCATCTATAGAATATGATTAAAGCACCTTGTACGGCACTGCCCTCATAATGAGACTTGATATCCTTCCGCGTTCCGGGCCAATCATGGGGATATTAGCTCCCGCTCGAGCCACTTCATCAGCTTTCTCATTGCCTCGAAACCCTGAATGTCCTAGTATGCATACCAGTGTCAGAGAATTCAGACTTCCGGCATGTGTTAGGGCCCTAACGCAGTCCCACGCCAGCTGTGAGCTTATTTGTGCCGACACTATCGCCTTTAGAGCTGCTTGGCTGTCTAGGTATATGACTACGGTTTTACCCATTATACCCTGACTTCAGCCTGAAACACTGTAGCATACGCACCTAGACTTAGTCGGATTTGTATCCTGTGTCTTCTACTATATATACCCGACTCTGTGCTTTTCTCAGTCTTTGTCCCCTTGAATTGAGAAGCCATTTCCAGTATTTCCACCCGAAAATTTCTCGCAAAACAATACCTGTCCTGTCCTGAGGCATACTCATTATTTTATCCGCCTTAACCCTGTCATATAGCTCTGCTTGCTTTTTTTTCTTTAATAAGGTAATGGGAGGTGGACCTTGTAGCAGCCTGTGAGCAGTAACCTCCCCTGTATATTGTATATGTATATACAATGGTGGTAAGTTGAGCAGAACCTGTAGTGCGTCCATTGGGGCAGTCCCTATGGCCCCTGTAACATTCAGGCATGTCTGCCTTTAAATGCTTCCCAGCTGCCTGATCAACTCGGATTGCTGCCTTCTACTTCATCACACCACCGAACCATAAGTTAACATTGGCCTAATGACATAAGTGTACAACCAAAGGTTCATTTTGGGGTTCAGGCCCCAGCTCTTTCCACATATTTGTCTACACCTACCAAGGATTATTGTAGCTTTGCGTATGAACTTTTGGATGTGCTACTTCCATTATACCCTCTGGTCAAACACCACACCTAGGTACTTGACTTCTGCGGCCATTGGTACTAGCACGTTGCTCAGCGTTATTGGTTTTAAGCCTTGCAACGCTATTTTTTGTGAATGGGATAACAGATGCTTTTTGTGGATTGACTGTTAGGCCTTCATCCTTGCACAACTTATACACCATATTAATTGCGGCCTGCATCCGCTCTGAGACTATAACCAAAAACCTCCCCTAAATGATTATGGCCATAGCATATGCGAAACCTATGCAGCGAAAGCCTTTATTAAGGAGTTTCTTAAGAACGTCCAACTCTAAGAATAAAGTAAGGACAAATTTCGATAGCGCCATCTAAAGTATGTAACGGGATAGACGTAAAGGAAAGGACCTTAATTTGAAAGATTGATTCTAGAAACTTCTAAACACACTGACTAGATTAAATAATGTTTCTAGAAAATTCTAGAAAGTTCTAAACACACTGACTAGATTAAATAATGTTTCCAGAAGATTCTAGAAAGTTCTAAACACACTGACTAGATTAAATAATGTTGTATATAAGGGGATGTATGGGCAGTTAACGTCAGTTCAAGTTCAAATATTCACAAGAGTTCAATGTATTGTCAAGCAGTTTAGACGTTATCCAGCAGAGTTCTGTGTATCTTAAGAATTTTGTAAATAAATTGTGTAAAAGTCCCCATAAGTGTTTCAAATTGGTGTCAGGTGTGGGGTGAAGATACAAGAATGCCTGGAAAAAAAAAATGAACTATTGGTGGCAGAGCTCAGAAGAAGGCTCGAAGAATTAGAGTTGGAAACTACTGTGACCAAATCTGTATTGTTGAATAGGCTCCGTGAATACTACCTAAGTAATAATTTGGACCCTGACGTTGTGGAGTTCGATGACCCGGTTCAAACAGCAATTTTTGAACTATCGCAACGAATAACGAACCAGCAAGAGGAACAGACGCAACAACTGTCCCAGTTGTCCAGTCAGATAAGCAGCCAGCGCAAAGATATGTCCCAGCTGTCACAACGAATGACGAACCAACAAGAGGTGCTATCCAGTCAAATAAAGAGCCAACAACAGGAGCTATCACAACGGATGTCTACCCTATCAGATGAGTTATCCAGTTCGTTCTCCCAGCAAATATCACATCTTCGGGACGAGCAAAATCAGCAAGTGGCCAACGTGAATTAGTGGAAGTGGAAGTGGAAAAAATGGTACGGTTTGCGTATTCAAATGCAGCGGAAGATTTTCTGGAGTGCCTGGCGATCCAAACCTTTACCGATGGTCTTCGAGATGCCGAGTTGCAACGGGCTGTACGGTTAGCGAGGCCGAGATCTCTTGTAAACGCCTTGACCATTGCCCTGGAGTTCGATACAGCGACGGAGGCCTCACATGCAGCAGCTCGACTAATGGAAGACACTGGTAACTTCGACCATGCCGTTTATGCCGTCAGCGAAGTCCAAGCGGTAGTGGAGAGGTTAATGAAGTTTTCTTCAAAAAGAAGGCGCCCAGTGAGGTGCTGGAACTGCGGAGAACTAGGCCACATAAAAAATACTTGCCCCCATTGTACCCGAGTGAAGCAGAACGAGGAAAAACTTGCCTTAGTTAAGGTTGTGCCAGAAGACGAGAGCTCTATGCTGGAGGAGCAACAAGAAAACGATCCCGTTCTGAAAAAGATTCGAGAATGGAAGAGAATGGACCGTCGTCCGTTGTGGAGAGAGATATCCTCATCCTCTCCTGCTTTAAAAGCATACTTGTTCCCAATGGAACTCTTTAATTTTGGACGGTGGGCTCGTTAAAAGACTTGTAGAAAATTCGATCGGCCATCAACGAATCAACTGACCAAACGCCTGCGAAGGTCCTGTTCGGTAGAGAAATGAGGCTACCATGTGACTTGGTGTTTGGTTGTAAACCTGGTGAAGAAATGGCCCGTGAACAATATGTCGCCGATCTTCAGAATCGAATGGAGAATATACACAACCTGGTGCGTGGAAAACTTCAATTATCTAGTGATCAGATAAAGAGGTACTATGACATGCGGACAATGGAAATTTACCAAGTTGGAGATTTAGTCTGGCTCTATAACCCCCGGCGGCGCCGACGTATTTGTCCCAAATTACAGAAGAACTGGGAAGGTCCATACACCATCAAGAATAAGATTAACGATGTCGATTATCGGATGGTGAAAATTCCCAGAGGGAAACCCGTCGTGGTTCATCATAATCGTTTGGCGCCTTACCAAGGAAACCACAGTGGAGATGCGCAGCAACTCCAAGAAGATGGTTTGGCTGGCTCAGGGAGTGTGCGGGATTCTGATTCTAGAAAGTTCTAAACACACTGACTAGATTAAATAATGTTGTATATAAGGGGATGTATGGGCAGTTAACGTCAGTTCCAGTTCAAATATTCACAAGAGTTCATTGTATTGTCAAGCAGTTTAGACGTTATCCAGCAGAGTTCAGTGTATCTTAACAATTTTGTAAATAAATTGTGTAAAAGTCCCCATAAGTGTTTCAGTATTTTAAAAACTATCCTTTTATGCAAAAGTTTATGTTCTAAAAATTTAAATATGTTTTATTAAAATACATATTTTTCCTTTTGTTTAGAATATGATAAATCTTTTGACTTTATAATCATCGGAGGCGGTATATCGGGTTCCGTACTGGCAAGCAGATTATCAGAGGAAAAAAAATTCAGTGTATTAGTTATAGAGGCTGGAAAGTTTGCTGATAATGGTATATTAAAAATTCCCAAATATTCTTACATAGGATGGTTATCGGACTACAACTGGGGTTTCAAAAGTATCCCACAAACTACAGCATGTCTAGGTAAGATAATATATTAATATTTTTAGTAAAAACATGTTCTTTAATAGTACATATTAACTGAACACGTTAAACGTTAAACACTAGCTATATATAATAGGTATAATCCATTCACTTTTTATTCCTATCTCAGTAGGCTCTGTTAGTTACATGAATTTCGCCCTGTATAATACACGTCTGAGTTTACTGTTCTGTGGTCTTGTTAATTGTAAGTACGATGTTGTCACGTCTTCAATAAAAATATGTGTATTTATTACAAATATCTTAAGTAATTAAATCTGCAAACAAAATTTAAAACTTGCAAAAAATAAGTCAATGTATTTAATATTAAATTGAAAACTAAAGTAAATACGTCCGTTTTCGCTGCAAGTAGTATTAATATTCAAGAATAGTCTATTTGAATTCACATGATTTTGACTGATATTCAAAATAAAACACATTCCTTTGCACAGAGAACAGATCCCTGTTTATAGTAAATTATCATATCATATTATTTTATTGATCTAGAACGACAATAATTATTATCCTAACATGTGCGGAAAGTTATACTTTCCCGCACGCTAACTGTCAACGCCCGAACGAAGCGAAACGGAGTTCGTGCTAGCAGTTAAGTGCGAAAAAGTTAATTTCCGCAAGAGTTAGGATCAATATTTTTGCTACAAGAATAGAAAAGATACTTTATACATTTTTTTAAATTTTATTTTAAACTCCTAACAATGTAACTAAATTTTAATTTGTTACAATTAAAGTTTGTTGTTGCTTTGAGTAAGGTTTACAGAGGTGTTTTAATAAATTATGATTTTTTTAAGAACAAACATTTTAATACTTCCTATTTTTATGCAAAATAATCTTGATTTTTTTTTACAATTTGTATGTGGTACAACAAGATAAAAGTAATCATACAATAATTTTCCAAAAGGTTATATTCATTTAATAAAAAAAGGGAATGATATATTTTCTGAATTAAAATGCGTGCGGGAAAGTGTTGTTTTACGCATGCTTGTAGAAAAATATACTTTTATATTTACATTTTATTACAAATAAATAATATAAGTAAAATTCAAAACGTAGTACATATACATATAATTACAAGAAACGTTTAATACAACTTTTAAATTAATTAAGCAATAGTAAAAAAATCCTTTTTACAAATGTATAATAAAACTTTTAAATCATTCAAGCAGTGGTAAAAAAATATTTCAGTTTTGAGTTTAACATAAAAACACAGTACTCAAATTCTACATCCATCTTTCTTAAAGTCTGCTATTTTACATCCAAATGGCATCGTAGTGTGAGATTATTGTATTAGTGGTATAGGATAATAAAATTTCACATCCAATGGGTTAATTAAGGAAACTATACTCCAGTAAAAATGTAATATTCCTGGTCCGCCCCAGGTGGTGTCGCATTTGACTTAAATATGCAGATGTTTTGATAATGTTTTTTATAACAGAAGTTATTCAGAAAAATTAAGATTTGTTGTTGCTGTCAAACCGATACAATGAAAAAAATATTTTAATAAATTACATAAAAGCAAATAAAAACAAATACAGATGCAGATTTAGATGTAACGTGTCAATGTTGTCGGTGTATTTGTATAATTAATCCTCTTCCATTATTTCACTTGAAGAATCAGAGTCACTATCAAATCCAAAATCGGAATCGTCAGAATCTGATTCCTCCAATGAAATAATTAAAGGAGGAATATTGTCATGTGAGCAGTTTCCCATGTAAGTAGTCCAATCTGCCAAAATAAGTTCGTCTGTATGTCTACAAAAATTTTGCCACATGTCTGGTGTACATTTAGTCAATGCTTCTGTCCAAGTTTTTTTAACTCTATTCTGGTCAAGATAAGTAGATGTTATATGTTTGTTATAATATGTCTTAGTAAACCCCCATGCTATTTCTATTGGAATGTAATTAATGACAATGGTCTGGTGGTAGTCGAAGTACTTTATGTCCATGTTGTTTTAAAATTTCATCCACTACATATGTCTTTTCGTCAGTTTTATAAGGTAAGATTATTGAGTACAGTTGTTTCTTTGTCATTTTTGAGTCAAACCTAATGTTATTATTAATCAACCATTCCTGCATCATCGCTTTTTTCGCTGAAAAAGAGGGTGGTTTGTTTAGTTGAACTGAATGGTATGGCGCGTTGTCCATGATCACCACACATTTTTCTTGAAATACAGATAGAGCAGGAATGAGTTGATTAACAACCCAGTTTTTAAAAAGGTCACCATTCATACTTTTGTGATAGTCAAGGTCTGTATTCGAAGAGTCTAGTAACAAGTCACATCCTTCCAAAAATCCGGTATCAGTCCCTGCGTGTAAAATAGTAAATCGCTTTCCTTCGGATTTTACACGAGCTGGATTACTTTTCAGTTCAGAATCGTGCACCCACTGACGTACTGAACTACCATTTTGATAGATCCATGTTTCATCTACGTACACAAATCTAACTCTCTCAGCAAGACTTTTTAGTTGTTTATATTTCCGAATGAAAGCGATCTTACTAATTTTAACGTGTCGTTGTTCACATAAAATATGTCGTCCATTTACTTTTTTAAATTTGTATCCCATTAATTGTATAAGTTTGTATAGTGTCGTACGTCCCCCTTTAAAATCAAAATTTTGTTTAGCATGAGTCAAAAGTTTGTCTAAAGTAAAATGTTCATTTTTAGCATGGTACATCCAAATCTGTCGCTGTAAGTCTTTTTTTAAAATAAATTTCTCAAATGTATCAGTTTTACATCCTTTATCTGCTACTTTCTCACTATTTTTTAATCCTCCTTTAAATTTTTCGTATTCTGCAAACACTGATCTAAAAAAAATAAGCATTTAGAATGTTTGTCATATTTAGTTTTTTTGGCATTGCTTATTGAATATTTCTATCTTTAAAAATTTTAACCTCACATAATATGAGCTGTCAATATTTCGACAGTAGGACAGGACGCTTTCAGTTTAGGTAACAACCCAACAAAATGAAGTGCCAATCCAAGAAATAAAATGCATAGTCTACTGAGATTGGAATAAGAAGTGAATGGATAATATTTTTTTGATTTCTGAACTCCTGCTGTCTCTCGTGCTTAAAATTGTCACACAACACCATAAACACTTTACAGAAAGGGTAGAAAATATTTAAAATTATTATATTGCGGTGTAACGTACAGCGAAAATTAATTATTATTCTAAGATTTTAGTTCATGACTCACTACATTGTCTGGAAGGTATTTTTTGGTACGAATATATTGCAATAGCTATGGTTCATATCAAACAACTTTGAACGCACGTCAGAGATTTCTTGACACTTGACACAACCAAGTTAACACTGTTGCCAAGTGAAAATAAAATCACGAAATATACAGTTAAAATTTTAAACCACAACAATTAACTTCTAAATTTAAATTTTAAAAGTAATGGCGGGCGATAAAGTATTTTTTTATTTACACCAATTTAGTAAAACACAAACTTTTATAAGCATAAGAATATTTAATATTAACAAAATATTTAATTTAACACAGAAATTATTACTTTACCAATCGAATCAAAATGTTTTTAAATTCATAATTTATAAATACTTTGCTCTGTTGTAAGTTGCTAGGAACTTTCACTAGCTCCGTATTATTTGTATTTCTGGAAGGTGCTTCCTTAAAAGAAAATAATGGTATATATAAATAATATTGTAACCCCTTTTTTGATGTTAAAGGCTCACAAAGGGTTAGTCAAATGCGGACGGCACTCAGGGGGTAGGAGGAGAGCGAGTCGTGGGTCGAAGGAGCAATTGGGCGAGTATCTAGGAAAAAGGAAACATAGAAAATATTCACAAATCGGTAAAGGGCGCCACTTATTTTTTTTTATAGTGAAATAGGAAAGAAAATAAGAAACCTATTGTGAAATAGTTGATTAAAACTGAAATGGTTAGGAACACACTTTAATTGAGCTTATCCTTAAGTCAATAATTATTTTACACTTACCTTATTGATTCTACAATTCCTTGAATCCTTTTGTCTTATTAAAATCTAAATCTTTATTAAACAAGAGGTTTGAATCGGAACAGTTACTGGTAAGGTATAAGAAATAAATACTCAACGATATCAATAAAAACAATAAAACAATGTATTAAAAAAATAAAACAAAAATCACCAGTGATAGTGAGAACGGTTATCACCAAAAAACTAACACTTCTGTTTATACAGTGAAAGATATTAACCGGTATTTAACAATACGGTTATTAAAAAAACTAATATTCCTGTACAGATAATATTACAGATCTTATCTAAATTGCATAACCTATTTTCAATAAGAGGAAGTATGTAGAGAACTCAATTACAACAAAATATATACTGAAGGTATATTTCCTTTCTTAAAAAACTAAATTCAGTTCTCTAAAGAATGCACTCTGAGTGTTCTAAATATCTAAAGATTAACATATACATGAATATAAATATGAAATTTAGTAATACAAGTACCATAGAGGTAATAATCATGTAAGATTACGATTGAACACCAACACTTTGAAGAAAGTTAAAAAACAAAATTTAAAAGCACTACATATTTATCATTTAATCATAGATCCATAGATTTTAATAGTAACTACTGTTATTAACTGATTTAATACCGCTAAAAGCTTATAACAATTTAAATTTAAATAGAATCACTATAAAAAGTTTCCAAAAGCATATTCTTCTGAATAAGCACTAAAATTGTGACTGTTTCTTAGAATATTCGCAGTTCAACTAAGTATCGAACATAGAGAAATAACAGAAAGAATAGTCGAAAGTTTACCTTGTAATCCAGAACCAAAAATCATACGTCGTGACCGGTAGTCACACTTCTACTATAATAAAGCTTCTTAAAACATACCATAATTAACCAAGAACCATGTAGAATTAAGCATCAGCACATAGGAAATCATCTATAAAACCCTCCATAAGGTTTTTAGATCACTAGGTATCCATTTACCTCGGTACCATATAATTTTATAAAAAATTTCAAAATGGAGTCTTCCAACAGACAGCATGTAGCACAAAAATTCTATAGATACCATAAATCAACCAGATTCTACTTCCAATTTAAGCACATCTACATCCAAATTGAAATGCAGTATTTTTTTATACACTTCCGATACGGAATAAACCAAGAACAAACGGTAATCTTAATGCTGTGAATTAACCGGCAGCCATTAATTTGCACAAACAAGGAAATATGCTTCCTTTCGCTTCAAACATAAAAACGTAAGTATCTCTCAAAAAGCGCTCTCTCACCCTCGTTGCTTAACTCGGGTCTTATCGAGTATTTACGCTCGATATCCGCTTCCGCCTGTCAAAATTTGAATCAAAAATATGGATCTGACCTTGGAACAGGTAAGGTTGGTTGCATACCGACAAAAGTGTAAATGAGAATATAATATTATTGGTCTATGGAATAGGTAAAGTTGGTTGCATACCGATAAAAGTGTAAACGAAAAGATAATATTATTTAAGGTGGTTTTTTGGAAATGCTACAATATTAATATTAATCGCTTTCATCTAAGCTGCTGGAATCACTGTCCTCGTTTGAATCAATTATAACTTTCCATAATATACTTACGATCACATCATTTTTTAATTTCTGTCTCTGTATGACCAATGGAATTCTTCCAAATCTGGCGAGTAACGGAGGCCTTTTCTGTATGACCATCTCTTTCAATATGGCGGTTGTAATACGTTTTGGCTATTCCCCAGATATGGAGGGAGACGTAATACCTGGTGACCATACTGTTGGGCCAAATCATCAATTAGGTATTTTGGGGGCGGTTTATTTTTTAAAAGGACATTTATATAAACCTATATTAATTTGATTATTGTATTTACTGTGCAACCATATGTAAAAGTTCACTTTTAAACATCATGTCATCAAAAGGTAATTTATTATTTGTCAACCATTCTCTTATGTTATTATTAGGTATTTTATTTAATAACATATTTAAAGCCGCAGCTACCCGCTAAAATTTGCAAAGTAAATTTTACGTAAATACATAAAATATATTGAATACATTACCTCTCTAACGGCTGTTAAAAGTAACAGTGGTCCATTATTATCTCTTTCCTTTTCAAAGTATTCAATCAAAGAAGCTATAAGCTCTTTGCAGCGACTATTTAATGTTTTAGGCATATTCAAAATATAGGTACTCACGAAAAACACTCTTTTTTGTTCTCAAAAGAACTGATTTAGAAAGAAAATGAAAACGCAAATATCAAACTGACAAAATCAAATCATTAAACGACTTGGCAGATATGCAATGACAAGTGAAGTTTTCATTAAGGCTTGCAATTCCCAGTGAAATATAAATATACCCAGTATTCAATAAACCCGGTTTATACTCCAATAAATTTAATAAATTCGAATCATTTACGTAAATTTTTTTAAAACTACATATATACAAATCATGAACTATGAGTTCTATATGTATTCAAAGATTATATTTATTTGTTTGTAATAACTAATGACTATTATCAAACGAACACATTTTTTTAGAAATACATTTTGTAGTGGTACACATGTGAAAACATATCTAGTGACAGATGTGACGTGCGTCCAAAGTTGTTTGATATAAACCATATTTGTGTATTAAGAGCAAAAAGTGCTACTTTTCTAGCGGATATAAAAATTTATAAAAAGCAGCAAAAAGCTTTCTTCTCTAATTACACAAGATTTTTTCTAAGATCCCATGAAATTATAAAAATTGATTTTTAATAATTTATTATAGCATGTGTCTTTTGTGTTGCTATTATTAGCAGTGACGTTTATTGATAAATTTAATATTTTAATTGTTAAAGAATTTTATTTTAATTAAATCTGGCTTTCTAATTTCGTAAAATCTCAGATAGTCAAATTATAAAATATTGTAACGGGATAACCAATTAGGAAAGGGACCTAAACGTGAAAGACTATTCTTAGGTTATTTGTTCTAGAATGTTCTGTCTCTTTTTAGTGTTTACTATTTAAGTTCGATTTATGTTTCGGCTTCATTCTAGAATGTTCTTTTGTTTTATATAAGGGGATGTATGGACAGTTAAGGGGAGTTCAAATAATAGTTCATTGTTTCGTCAATAAGTTTAGACGTTAACCAGCAGAGTTCTGTGTATCTTTACAATTTTGTGAATAAATTGTGTTAAAGTCCCCATAAGTGTTTCAATATTTAGAAGCCTTAGTTTTATTCTAATATACTATAATGGTTACGTTTTTTTTATTTTAGAATATAATAGTAATCGGAAAATTAAATAATTTTCTTGTCTAAAACGGAAAGTGACGGATGGTAAAAAACTCCCAATTTTTATTAAATATTTCAATGAAGATAAGCCAACTTTTAACAGAAAAACAAATTTTTATAAAAGTTAGTTAATCCTCTTTAATAATTATCAGATTATTAATCAGATAGAAAAATGTAGTGAAGTCTCAAATTACAAAAAGAATAACTAAAACATTTTCTTATTACTAATATATATCAATATTTATAATTTTGAAATTTTATCAAATACCTAAGATCTCCAAGGAAATGGAAATAATTTTTTGCTGTTTTAATTTGTAGTTATTTTTCCCAGAATTGATTATTGTTTTTCACCTTAGTCAGCGTTGCTTTAAGAGTTTTACACTTTTCAAAGATTTACAAGATAATATAAAGATCTTTTTTTCAGTACAAAAATTTTAAAAAATAAAAAGATAATATTTTTAGATTAAAAAGAAGGCTCTTGACAATTTTTAGAAATTAGTTGTTATTATAAGCGGTAAGACTCCCTAAATAATAGAAGAAAGTAAAAATTGATCCCACAAAGAAGTAATAAAAAATATTTTAATAATGTTGTGACTCTTTTCCTAATATTAAATTTTGAGCAAATATTATATTACACATTTATAAAACGTCATCTGTAATATTGTTTTATTTTAGGTACTATTAATAATCAATGTATGTATCCCAGAGGAAAAGGTGTTGGTGGTACTTCATTAATAAATGGTTTACTTTATGACCGTACAAGTCCTGAAAACTATAATATTATTGCTGCATTGGTAAACGATTCCAGTTGGTCGTACATAAATGTGCTGAAATACTTTAAAAAATCAGAAAGGTTTCATTGGATATACAGACACGCACCTGTAGACCCAGAATTTCATGGCACACATGGATTACTAGATGTTCAACACCAGGTTCCCGACATTCGATTAAATGACTTATGGTTAAAAGCAAATGAAGAAATGGGAATACCAGTAAGAGATTATAATGGAGCTCGTCATTCAGGAGGATCCATTTATCAAAGTTATGTAAGGAATGGTAAAAGATTGGACATGGGGACTGCATTCCTTATACCATTTTTACAAAGAGAGAATTTGAAAGTGTTAACCGAAAGTTATGTCACCAAAATTATTATAAATAAGAATACTAAAACGGCAGAAGAGGTACTATTTACTAAAAATGGTACTATGTACTCTGTAAAATGTAATAAAGAAATTATCCTATCAGCAGGAACTGTTTCAAGTCCTCAAATATTAATGTTGTCAGGTATTGGTCCAAAGGACCATCTTAAAGAACATGGCATTGATGTATTAGAGGATTTACAAGTTGGTACTAAGTTTTTAGATCAACCAGGTACTAAAAACTTTATGTTTGCCACGAATTATACATCGGTAAATCAAACACTTAAAGAACAAATAGAAGATTTCTTGAACGGTAAAGGAAAATTAACATCTCCAACAACTGCTCAAGGTATAGGTTTTTATAGAGTAAGTTCAAGAAATTTCGGTATACCAGATCTAGAAATTCTCTATGATTTAAGTACACCGAGTGATTCAGATAAAAAAATAAATGGTTGGGATTCAGAAACTTATCAAACCTTATGGACTAATAGTAACGTTTCAGTCTCTTTTGCAATAAGAATGGTACAACCCAAGTCTGTTGGTACCATTCGACTTAATAGTAGTGATCCTTTCGTTTATCCTTTAATAGATACTAACTACCTGTCTGATCGATATAACGAAGACATTGAAGTTATGTATAAAGGAGTAAATATGGTTTTTAATTTAATAAAAACTCCTGCATTTCGAAGTATAAACTTAACTTACGTAACACCTCCTCTACCAGCCTGCAACAAATACGAATACATGTCTAAAGACTACTGGTACTGTTTTATAAGACAAGTTTCTTTGACTTGTGCTCACCCTGTGGGAACTTGTGCAATGGGCTCTGATAAAAGTAATGGAGTTGTAGATTCGGAATTAAAAGTTTTTGGAGTAAACAGGTTGAGAGTTGTCGATGCCAGTATTATACCAAGAATTTTAGATGGTCATATAAGTATTCCTTGTGTGATGATTGCAGAAAAAATTGCAGATGTCATTAAAAAACAATATATTAAACAAAAACGTTGTCAGCTTGGATAACAGGAATTATAAACTTGTATAATATTTATATATCGAAAATTTACTAACTAGTAAGCCGATCATTAAAGGTATTCCGTCTTATTAGTTAAATTTACTAAATTAAGGTAAATCTGTTATTTTTGAAAAATAAAATAACTGATACCTATATGTTTAAAACGTTAATAAATATTCATTTTAATTAAATTCCTTCCAGAATGATTTGTGAATGTGGATATTGATGTATTTTTTAAATCATAATAAAAGGTTTGTACTTTGAGTTGATGGTTCGTTGACATAAATATGTAAAAAAAAAAATTAAAATATATATACATTATTTTTATGACTGTATTTGGAAAGACAATCTAAACCTCACCTATACACGCATAAAACCATAGAACATAACTTTAAATACAATAAAAACAAACGGATATTCGCCGTGATCTAAAAAAAACTTTTAATTTTGTTCTACTAATACAATAGAATACTGCCATTCCTAATCCATTTTGAAACTTGTAAGCTCGCTGTTATTTGTAAACTAGTTGTACTCGCAACGTCGTTCGCGTGGCGTGTGATTGTTGTATAAAAATTTCTTACCCCACCCCATTTAAAGAATGGGAGAGAAATTTTTATACACCAGATGTTAAGTTGAAAGAAGACAAATACATCTGTAAAAACCGCATTCGAATCGGATCAGTAGTTTTCATGTGATGCGCGCACAAACATACAGACAGACCGACAAAAAAATCTAACCACATTTTTGGGTTCTATTTCGATGTACCCGCGACGTCGTTCGCGTAGCGTGTTGATTTTTGTATAAAAATTTCTTTCCTCACCCGTTAAAGGGGTGCGGGGAGAAAGTTTTATACACCAGATATTAAGTTGAAAGAAGACAAATACGTCTTTGAAAACCGCATTCGAATGTGATCAATAGTTTTCATGTGATGCGCGCACAAACATATACATTTCTACAGTTTTATTATATGTAAGTAGGTATAGATAGATAAACCATCTGTCAACAAAAATTTAAAACTATCATACTGACTGAAATACAGCACTAGAATTAACAGTAATTGCTATTTTATTATCAAAGAAAAAATAAGCACCGGTTTGAAAGTGAACCCGGTGTTTCAAATCGAGATTTCTCTGCGCTTTACCGAAAACCCACGTATCAAATTAACCGACAATCCAGGTATCAAATTAACCGACAAAATAGTTATAAGTGTAACATTAGTTGTAGTAGAAAAAGTAAAGTCTATCTACGTTCTTCTCTATGCTTCTTCACTTTCCTGGTCTGACCTCTTCTTCTATTGGCTCCAGCTTTTTGTGTTTTAGTTATTTCACCTGATTGATTCTTTCTCTTGTTTGTTTTTCTTTTTATTTATTTCAAATTTCATTACCTAAGTATTAAATCATTTATATTTTTCTAATTCCATTTCCAACTATGTGGATTTAGTTAGACAAAAGGTAAAAGTAAAATCTAAGCGATTGTCACGTTACATCAAATGTACACGGAGGAAGCGACAGAATCCCATAATCTGCAATGATACTTTGGAAGAATTGATTAAAAAAAGTTTAAAAACATTTCTTTAAAATTCCATTTGTAAAGTTTCGCGTTTTTATCTTTGAGGTAGGAAAGAAACAGGGCTATCACTTGATCTATGTGTCTTCGTGGTATGTAGTGCTTCGTTTTATTTTTTGTGTTATTTTGTTTTTGACTTTATTGTGTTCACACAACATAACCTCAAAATCTGAAAGGTATGATTTTAACCAATTTTAACTTGATGTCTGTTCTTCTTCTCTATCATTTTAGGCCTCAACCATCAGAACTATTCAGCAAATTGTTGTGTGTGGTGTCACCAAATGTAGCATGTCGTTTTTACACAAAAGAAGATTATTCTTCTCTTTTGATTTCTTGAAATCCGATTTGTTAGCACCGTGAAAAATTAAATATGGAGAGGGGGCAGATTTGAACAGTTTTTAAACTTTGTGTCATATCTTAAAATTGTCTAGTTCTTAATCCTTTTACTGTTTTACAATGCTTAGTCAGACCTATTCTAGGAGGAGACTTTAATGCAAAAATAGACAGGGACGCAGAACCGACGGAAACACACAGAGGACATTTCAGACTCGGCACCAGAAATGAAAGGGGAAACATGTTAGCAAACTTTCTAGAAAGAGAAAGACTCTACCTGATGAAGACTTTCTTCCAAAAGAAAGAGAAACGCAAATGGACATGGAGTAGCCCAGATGGACGAACCAAGAACGAGATCGACTTTATAATCTCCCGTTATAAACACATAATCCAAGACGTAGATGTAGTCAATCAATTCAACACCGGCAGTGATCACAGGATGGTAAGATGCAAACTACTCATAAACACAAAAATGGAAAGGAAAAGAAAGGTGAAGCAAACGGCGAAGAGGGGAAGTAGGGAAAAGATAGCGGAAAGACAAAAAACATACAAACAAAAGCTGAATGAACATTTTTTCAATAATCCAGGAAAAACAGAAGAGTCATTGGATGATAACAACAGGAGAATAACAAAGATTATAAAAGAAACAGCAAAACAGATAATAGGCACCCGAGAGAAGAAGTCGGACAAGCTATCGATAAAAACAAAACAGCTCTTAGAGAAAAGGAGAAAACTGATAATCGATGATAAAAAAAACACCATCGAATACAAAGAAACCAACAAAACAGCAAGAAAAATGGCGAAACGGGATATACTGGAACATCAAACGAAACAAGTGCAAACACTATTAGAACAGAACAAGGAAGTAAATATGTTTAAAATACATAACACACCTAAGAAAGAGATAACAAAAACAAAAGATGCGGAAAACAAAACAAAAGAGTACAAGGTACAGTCATACTAAATGAAGAGAAATCAGAGACATTTAAAATAAATAAAGGAATTAAGTAGAGCGACAGCCTAAGCCCTCTTCTGTTTGTATTGATTATGGATAGAATTATGAAAAACGTTAGAGAAACAAGTAAACGATACCAAACAACAGTAGGGTATAAGCAACTTGTACCAATTAGAATGGTTGGATTAATGTACGCAGACGACATAGTACTGATAGCGGATAACAGAAAGAAGATGCAGGCACTAATAGACTTATGGCCCTCTGAAATAAAAAAAAATTAAAATGGAACAAAAAAGGCAAACAGTGCAAACAACACCAAAATCTTTTGTAAAGGAAAACAACTAGAAAATGTTACGACATATGAATACCTAGGAGCAATAATAACAGAGGATGGTAAATTTGACATGGAAGTAACAAACAGAATAAACAAAACAACCTAAATTTACTATTCCCTACTTAAATAAATATTCGGAAAAAAGGAAATAGAAAATAAGGTCAAACTTCACGTATTTAATGCCATATCCGTGCCGACCTTAACACACGGATGTGAATCCTGGGTCTTACAGAAGAAACATGAGTCCGCACTTACAGCAATAGAAATGAAACATCTTAGAAAAATAGAGGGAAAAACCCGCTTGGCCAGAATACGAAATGAAAACTTTAGAGAACTACCAAAACAAGAATCTATAATAGAGAAAATACATAAAAGAAATCTGAAATGGTATGGACACTTACTAAGAATGACAGAAGACAGGTTAACCAGGAAAATTATGGAAATGAAGAGAGTTGGCAAAAGAAGAAAAGGAAGGCCAAGAAAAACATGGATATCGCAGATTATAAAAATAGGTGAAGCAAAAGGAAAAACACTACAAAAAATGAAAAGATTAGCACTGAACCGGACAGAGTGAAAAAAATGGATTAACAGAGCATGGATAAAAACAAAACCAGCTACTCCGACGCTCAAGTTGGGCAAAAGGATACAAAGTGTAAAAAAAATTGACTGCTATGCAGTACAAAGTTAGCTGTATTAAAATAGTGCATTTATAAGATCCTTGTGTAAAATAATGGCACACCAATTAGAAATCGGACAGATACCATTCTTTTAGTAGTTCCGTTTTTTTAAATATTTTTTCTGTGTCACCTTATTGTTGATTTTTTTATTAACGATTATTATCGTTTTCGTTTTTTTTTTTAAATTTGTACGATTTTTCTTGTTTTTTCTATTCCTTGCGGTTTTTTTTTCGTTTTTTTTTTTAATTTTAACTAATTTTGTTTTTACTTCTTATCTTTTTTTGTTTTTTTTTGTAACCTCTTTTTTCTAAAGGTGATAAATGCTCGATTTGAGAGGTTAACTTATGCGAACGGCACTCAGGGGGTTGGAGGAGAGGGAGCGTGAATTCGATCGAACTAGATGATAAATTATTGAAAAGGTAAAAAGGAATATATTTAAGAGAATAATAAAAGTTAAAAGGGACAAAAGAGAGTAAAAAAAAGAGATGAAAGCGAAAGGAAAATGGGCGCCACTTATGTTTTTTATCCTGAGGATGGGGAAATATAAGAAACCTAGATAAAATAAGAAAGATATAAGAGATATAAGATAAGATAAGGTAAAATTAGATAACCCGGCAGATTGTTCTTGCTAAAATTTAAATTACACATTTTTATTTAAGAAACAAAAAGAAAAATTGTACTTACACTTACCTTTTACTTATCCTGATGGTTATAAATCAAATTTGTAAGATAAAGATATATTCAAAAAACAAAATCCAGTACTTTAATAAAATATAGGTTAGAGAAACTGAAAATATTGATCAGAGTAACAGGTTCTAGCTAGGAGAAGAAAAATCTCTACTTAACAATAACAGTATTTATTATTCGGTGTGGTAATAAATGAGATGTACAATAAATAAAATGGAATAAAAAAATATCAGTGTCATAAACAGTAAATCATATTAATAAACACATTTGTGTTTAATTCAAAAACATAACTATTACTACACATAAAATAACAGCTAGGTAAATTCTTTTGTTATTTTTGTGTACTATGATAAGCGAAAGGTAAACTTACTCTTCATAGCTGGTGATCGAAGAGATATTGTAATACCGGCTAATTTGCCGCCATTATTACACGATATATGAAGTAATCTTAAAGATAGCACTGTCTGGAAATCTTCAGATAAACCTTCAGGTAGAATAAACGGTAATAGGCACTAAAAACACTTATTTGCTGATAATTTTTAAGATAAAATAGGAATAAACCGGGAAACTGAAACTAGGGGTTCTCGCGACGATGTTATAAGCGAGAGCACTCCACCCAGAATAAAAAAAACGTTGATAGAATACCAAAGACCCGTGTCGCTCTCCTCGCTTAAGTCATCTGATCTTAAACATGACCTGATTGGACAATTAAAAAAATTCAATACTTTTGCACCGAAACGACGGTTACATTCGAAAGTACTGGAAGCTTCGAGAATAAATTAGGACAGAGTCGGTTTAGTTAAAAAGAAACTGTTAAAAAAAGAAATTTAATTAATTTTTGCGTTTTTCTATATGTATTATATCCACTTTTTTAGTGTCTATACCTACTTTACATTGATAGCTCATAATGAATTTAATTAAATAGTGTTTCTCTCTAAAGGTTTTGTGGCAATTTTATTAACAATAATGTTAATGACCATCACTGATACGAAAAATATCTAAATTGCTAAGCGACTGTAATTATTCCTGAAATAAAAATATATAACATAAAAATTACACTTAAACAGCACATACTATTACACGTTTCACTTCAAAGTTAAATCTACATCATGTCACGTTTTAAAATATTTGCAATTTTTGTATGTACAGCTGTAAATTTGGCGTATTGCCAAGATACTATTGAATCTCTTGAAAATCTTATAACGACAGGTGAAGCAGAAGCTCTAAAATATGAAACACCCACCGATGCTAGTAAATATCGTCCAAAGGATAATTCAATAAAAAGTAAGTACATAACGTAGTATTTGTATTATGTTTGTTCCTTTATATTTTGAAAAAAACTTATTTTGAACGAAAAATAAGATGTATTTCTCGTTATCAATGCCGTTAACTTTACAATCGTGGTTTTATTTCTTTCATATAATTGCATAAATTCCCGAGCTACTTTAAATTAAAATGTATTGTATTAAGCAGAAATATTTTATTTCAATAAAGAGATAGGTATTTTAGCAAAAAATATTAGAATGACGGATAAAACTAGTAATTTTACCATCAATGTATGTAAAGTAAAAATTGAGAAAAAACAACGACGTAGTTAAAATTCCTTTATCTACTCCTTTGACAGTAAATGTTATTTATACTCATTCTCACCATGCAGGGTAAGTAAGCTATAACGCACAGTCGTGCGTAATGAAACGTCATGTTGGAATGACGTTTCATTACGCACAACTGTGCGTTATAGCGTACTTACCCTGCATGGTGACAATGAGTATAAATGACATTTACTGTCAAAGGAGTAGATAACAGTACAGTACGTACGTCATATATTTTTTAGAGATGTCAAATATTTAGAATTGAAATTAAAATATTGAGTCGTAGATAAAGCATAGTACGTAACTCGAGTGGTAAGAGGTATTACGTACTCGTGTAATTACGCACTAGCCGCTACGCGGCTTCGTGCGTAACTTTTCCACTCGTACGTAATGTCCTACTTACCACTCTTGTTACGTAATATACTATTATTCATTTTCATTATATGTATTAATCAATCAGTATTATAGCTAAATGGCATAAATAGATCTAGACAGGCGGGAGCGTGTCAAGCCAAGTTCAAGCAATGGAACTGGCTAGCCAGCGCCGAATGTAATATTACACGAACCACTTGGTGCCACTTTTGACCCTTCTATAACTCAAAACCTATTTAACGTAAACAAATTAAACTACGTGTGCTTAATTATATTCATAAGGACATCTAGGAGGCCAAATTTCATGAAGCTACGTCAAACGGGTATAAAGATATAAAGGTCAAATGTCTTAAATTTTAGCACTGACTGACTGACATAAGTACTAACTTACTTCCAGATGACCTAGAAGGATGAAATTTGGAATCCAGCTCGGTAGTTGTATGTAAGAGTAGGAAAAAGTCTAAAACTAAAAAAAAAGGTCAAAAATACAAAAAAAAAATTAATTCTAGCGTTGGAACCGTTACAAGCAGATATTTGAAACTATCCCAATATATGTATGTATTATTATATTTGCTATATAACAGAAATATAAAAATAAAGTTAAGTCAAAAAATAAGTGGTGTCCCCGTACAAAAAACTTAAATACGCGCTAAACAAATAGTGTGTCATCGGCGGCGCGCTGTGCGCGGTACCACATAATTATGCTCTCTCGCGTTTAGCGTTGTCTCAGTCACTCAGTTCTATAAAAATAGTTTCTATAAGATTGCGTTTTATGCTGCGTCGTTCGAGTTTCTTTCGAAACCTCAACTTTGTTTGTAGCTCTTTTAGGTTACGAAGACACAGGAATATTAAACTAGTATAAAATAGTTTTTCTTTCTAAAAAAAACACTTTAAAGTAAATAGTTTTCTTGACAGTTAAATTTATTTTTTTCTATTTAAATAAGCATTTCTGTATTTTAATAGCTACTTTAACTGTCGCATAATGAGTTGTACCGTAGAGTTAAGGTAGTTGTCGTGGTTAGGGCATACCGTCAGAAAGTTATAAATTTTTGTGTACGTATTAAAGACACCATAATACAATTACTCTAAAAATTTAAAGTCGATCCACTGTATAGAATACGAGATAAACTTAATTAAAAATTCGATAATTAACATTGAGTATATACGATTTCTGTAGTTCTGAACCAGTTTGTTATCTATAAAAAAAGAACTAACTGTCAGAAACTTTCCAAAAACTCACAGTCTTTTGATACATTTACTATGAGTTCAAAACAAAATAATAAAAAATTTTGACCGTCTAATTATTTATAAATAATGGTTTAAAGTTCAACAATTTATATAAAAGTATACAATCACGGTGCCGGACAGAAACAAGTTGGCAACGCTGTACCCGAGTTTATATATTATTTGCCCGGTAAATTCGAACGGACTGATGAATCTATATTTATCTCGTATAAAATATTTTAATTTCCAGTATTTTAAGAAAATGATAGTAGAACAATCTTTTTTATCAAATACAAAGAGAACACAACATTAGTTATTTACGTAACGAGTTATGAAAAGTCCAATTTTGTTTAACGAGTGTGATGTTGCAGCAAGAGCGAAGCGAGTGCTGCAAATGAACACGAGTTAAACAAAATGGCGTTTTATTTTGCATTGACACCTTTGTAATGACAATTCTATTTAATACAGATATAATTAAAAGGTAAGTTTCTGATTTACCTAAATATTAAGTATACCTACTTATTTAATTTTTTGTTTAAAAATGTCTGCTTTTAAATATTTCTTTAATAAAGTTAGTATAAAATATTTCTTAGTTGTTTACTTATATTTGCTTTATATTTTTCGTAACTTGTTTTGAAATGAACTTTTCAAAACTAGTTACGTAAAGTTTTACTTTTCAAAACTAGTTATGAAAAGTAATGACTTTCAAAACTGACAGCAGTTTTGAAAAATGTCACTTTACTTGTCAAAATTATAAAAAATATTTTACAGAACTACCTGCAATTCAAAATAAAAAGTATAAATACCAACGAAATAAAATATTAATTAACTTAATATTTTTTTTAAATTTTGTTTTTTGAAAATGCACTTATTTCTAGTGACTTATAAATAAAGAGAAATAAATATTTAATAATAGATAACTTAGAGTAAATATACTGTCCTTAGAAATGGAATAAATCCTATTTTCAGTAACACATTAAGTAATGAATTAAATTAGACTATTTAATTACATAAATATATTTTTTATAGAATACAAAAATAAAACAAAGCATATAGTAAAACTCAGGTATTTTGAAATTTCGAAATATAAATGTAAACTAAAGAACTCTGATACTAATGAATAAAATAAATATCACGTGACTTACAAATATTGCACTTAATCAGATTTATTTTTGGTTTTAAAAAAATGTAATACTTCCGCAAGAATACGCTTGTTTTTGGTGATTTGTGGCTTGCCATTTTTTATTAAAGTAAAAATGCTCTAAGCAGACCTTCATCTCCTTCTTCATCGAATTTTTTTTTAACATTTCAAATGTTAGGTTTTCTTTGGCTAATTTTCTTAGTATACCACTTTTAAGAGTATCTTTAAGAGGATTTAATGACGGTAACACGATATTAATTCTTCGTAATTCAATTACGTGGTTTACAGACTCAGTATAAGTCTTAGCATTCTTATAAATATCCTCATTATCTATGAAAGACGCTACAAGTGATTTTAAAATGAATACGTCGTAAGATGGAAAGCTCCTGAAGACTCTTGCAAGTATTCTTTAGCCAAAGCTTCTAATTTAAAAGCCCCTTCTTTCATTAAAATGTTTCTTAAACAACGGTAGACTGTCACAAAAACCACATATAACACTAAAATCATTTACCATGTGGCATTTTAGAAAAGCTCGAACCAAATGAGAAACATCAAATGACGAATTGTGTGCAACTAGTAAACAAGGCTTTTCCAACTTGGTTAAGAATTGTAAAAATGCACGTAAAGCATCTTCTAAACATACTGTTAATACTCGATCACGCCACAAGTAAAGCTGTCCATTGATATTTTTTAATCCAGTATGTTCGGAAGCATCAGGATTTATTTCTTTTGTTGGAGTAATGTATATATTGAATTTACAGTCATCACACTGGGCTGCTATTTGTAAGATTTCATCTGTTTTGTGAAAGCCTGAGGTTTCCAAGTCAAAATAGACTATTTTTGAAAAGTCTGAGGATATTAGATTTGGAAAATTCACGTATGAAGCTTGATCATTAATTTCTTCAGTCGTTTGAGTTGGTAAATCGAGAAAACCACAGTTTCTTTGGTATTGGACTCCTTCCGACTTTTCATTTTTTAGTCGCAAGTTTTCTCTTTTTTTGCTAAGTGTTATTCTCTGACGTTTAGTAGAAGGTAGCTGAGATTTCGTAGCTCTTTTTAGTCTAGTCCTGTCCATTTGGTGGACGAAAGACGCGGTATGTTTTCCCGGTGACAATGATAATTTTTCATTAACATTAATGATATGAGAATCGCCTTCATTCTTTGAACAGATGGCACTGGCATAAGTGGCATATCGATAATCAGCTGACTCACTTCGACAATAGCAACAATTTTTCGGTGCTTTGTGTGTCATGATATTATTAACGCTTTCATTAGCCTGGCTTGAAGCAGCCATACAAAATTTTTCTGAGCTTTTTGCATATTTATTAAAAATTTCCTTTAATGCGTTATACAAGCCTCTACTATTTAGTAAAACAGTTTGATGTTTTGAGTTAGGTTCACCACGATGACACCATGTACCACAATTTTCATGATTATTAAATAGGTGATCCGGTATCGTATTCATAGTAGCAGCAAGCTCACGACTTTTACCCTGATTTTGAGCAATTGCATAGCTAAGGGATTTTGTAATGTGCTTAACAACTTCTTTTTTCTTCATCTCATTATAAGTTGCACGTAATCCATATAAATCATTGCTGAACAATCTTTGTAAATGATTAGTATCAGAAAATTTAAGCATAGTCTCCGTTGTTCCTTTACGCACCGCTGATATTGTTGAGCTATCTTCGTCACCGGTCAAGGCTCGAACTTGTAAGCCTGATTCCTTTAAAATTTGACTATTGTTAGCCAACGACGCTCCAACAGCAGGCTCCATAGCCTTAGCACTCCCTTTAAAATTCATACGGCAATCGTGATCTTCCTTAGGATGTCCTAAATCACATCGCAAACATTTCCGGTTACGAGTTTCATAATCCAATACTTTCCCGCTTAAAAATCCTATGATACAGCCATATCCGTTCAAGCTGTCATAGCTTCGCCCGTTGCCGCGCTTACTCCAACCCATGTCGTACGATACAATAATATTAATGATTTCACCAAGATCTTGGTCAAAGGTGGAAGCATTCATTGTAGAAACATTAACTTCAGTATCTTTAGAGTCTTGAGTAGAATTGCTGTAAGAATTCAAATGCTGATGCAATGGATAAATCTCCGCAACAACTTCTTGTGGCCTGCAGAAAATCAAAGAAAAAATTAAATCAACAGGAAATATTAAACATAGCAAATTTTATTCACTGTAATATATTTTTTTATTAGCATTTGGAAAATAATTAATTATATGAGGATATTATTTTATTTCTTAAATATATAATTAATCTGTAGAAATGATTTGTAATAAAAAATATTTTTTATTTTATCACAGTTTATTTTTTATTTTATTATCTAAAATGTAGTAACTAAAAAAAAAATTTGAAACCTTGATTTACTTTTATGGCTGTTTCTATAAACTATTGGCGCTACGTATTTTTATGTAGGTATATGAGAATTGAATTTCAAAAAAATTACAATTGATTAATATACGATCCTTCATAGAATTTGTAGCAAGTACATTGTATAAAAAAATACAAATAAATCGTGCTGAAAATCATAAACCCTTACAGCTTTTTACACAACTCGTCGATTTTTTTAATAACTAGCTGTCGTTCTTCTTCAGCTGCAGATTTACAGCTTTCTTTGGCCACAGCCTCTATCGCTGGTCCTACTTCTCGTTCATAGCGTTTATACAAATCCTTGGAAAGGCCTGGTAAATTAGCACAAGCTTAAACTTTATTTAGGGCTGTACATCCAATGCCAGCATGTAAAGCTCCTACAAAAAAAAACATTATTTTCACAATTCAAATTTTACAATAATTAATTTTAGAAACAATTAAAATAGAAAAATACATACCAAATACAACTTTACTGTTAATATCCGCACGTTTGCCATGAACTTTTCCTGTTTCAGCTAAATTTAAGATGCCACACTTCATACACTTGATAGTAAAAGTTGAATGAAGACCCGCACGATGTTCTCTTTTTATATTTTTTAATGATAATGTTTCTTTACAATTTTTACATATTAAATTATCAGCCAAAATACCAACGTCAATGATACGTTTTCCAATTTCTAGATTAGAATCTTCATTCTCAGTGGCGTAGCGTGGGTGTCTGCTGCCCGGGGCGGAAGACAATTTTGCCGCCCTTTTATTTAGGTATTTCAATTTGATGTATACTATAATTCTGGACATTTTTTTGGGACGAACAGTCATTATTATTTTTCATTAAAACTACAGGTAAAATTTTAAATATAAAAGTTTATTTAAGTTTTACAATCACGGTTATAATACAAAAAAGAAATGTACTTCAACTACTTATGGCAGCCCCACACGTTACGAAATACTGTCGCAAATTTAGGTTTGCGCAAATATGTATATCGTAACGTCTGTGGCTGCCATTAGAAACATTAAACATTGTTATAACATGTACAATAACTACAATACCTATCACTTAGGATTAGGTACAATTTGACGTTCAACAAGATTAAATAATTAGCAAATTCAAATAAACCACAAATCAATTTTTAATGAAAACGAGAACTGTAATTGTTATGTATTTTTTTATTTAAACTTTAATCTTTAATTAAAAATGTATACGTCTACTTTTTTTAAGGGTAAAGTCTTTTGTTGCACAATCAATGTCTATAGCATCACATACCTCTTGTTCAATAGACAAGATCGCCAAATTACTAAGTCTTAAAGTACTCATTGTTGATCTTAAATAATTTTTAATTAACTTCAATTTTGAAAAACTTCTCTCACAGCTTGCATTGCTTATGGCAACTGTGAAAAATATTCGTAGCATTATTAAAATATTGGGTAAAGTATCTTCCAGCTTGCATTTCACAATAAATTTAAATAATTCAAGTGAGTCTGCATTAATTAATTTATTTTCGTCAACTGTAGCAGCAATGAACTTCCGCAGTCGAAGTCGTTCCAGCTTGAACTCCTGCTCGTCAATTTCGACAGATGCGTAGTCTAGATTACATTTAATGTCGTCTGGATCTAATAATATAGCCGGCGTTAGATAAGCAAACTTATCCGCTAAATTCTGTAGCTGCTGAAACCGCTCATGAATTTCTACAATAATTCTATCTAACGAAGAAAACAACTTTCGTCTCAACTCATTTTCACAAGACAAGTTAGCATCTCTAGTTCCATTATCAAAAATATGCCTTCTTGTTATGCGCCTCTGAGCTTCTATGGAAATTCCGAGTTCTTCACACATATTTTTTGCATAGCTTACAGCGCCATCTACCCATTCCTCTCGTTTCTCTGTTAATATCATCTGCAACGCATTTATTTTCTGAGCGCATAATCTTATGTCGAGTCCCTTTGTTTGTAAATATTTTTGTGCATCATTCACTTCATGTAGCACCGGTTGCCAAAGGCCCAAGAAACAAAGAAAGGAAAATAACTGCATCATTACTAGTAAAGCTCCTGCATCTGTCCTAGTGTTTAAGCTTTCATCTGCCTCTGTTAGTTTTTCAAAAGTGACGAGAATCTCTTTGTAATTATGCCATGTCACATTTACGGCATCACCTCTTGCACTCCACCGCGTGTCTTGAACCCTTTTTAAGCTTTTGCCTGTAGCTGCTATCAGTACCTCCCAACGATGTGTGGAAAAAAATGAATAGCAACGTTCTAAAGTGCCAAAAAAAGTTACTGAACTGACCTCAACTGAGGCAGCGTGTAAACAAACTAGATTTAACGAATGATTTGAGCAGGGTACGAATTCAACTTTAGGGTTTATTTCTTTAATCCTTTGCTGAACTCCTGAATGCTTTCCAGCCATAACAGCAGCATTATCGTATGCTTGGCCCCTACAGTTGCTTATATCTAGGCCATCAGCTTGAAGCTTATTCAAAATCATCTTTGCAATTCCTTCAGCATTTTTTTCTTTGGTTTCAATGAAATCTATAAAAGATTCCACTACTTTTACTTCTTGATTTTCAATTATTACGTATCTCAATACCTGACTTGTTTGATCTTTATGAGAAAGGTCTGGAGTACTGTCGAATATAATAGAATAATACTTAGCCCTTTTTATTTGACCGATGATATGTTGGCGAACATTATTTCTCAAAATTGCAATAAATTCGTTTTGAATTTGTGGTGACATATATGTGGTTGAAATTTTGCCACACATTTTAGATCTTACAAGATGTTCACGATGTACAGGATCGTATTTTGCAATTAGATGTACCAATTCTAAAAAGTTACCTCTGTTGGAACTGGTGTCGTTTTCTATATGACCACGTAGAGCCAAATTTTGTTTGGCAAGGAATTTTATAATATCAAACATTCTGATAAGAATTTCCTGCCATTTCTTTGTTTCTTTTGCCACTATATTTTGCTCTTTCTTGTCAATAGTCTGTCCTTTTTGAAGTCTACTCTCCAACTCCTTCCATTTGCAATAATTGTGGTTGTGTAGTGCACTTGATTCGTGATTTGAAACCTTAGGATTTAATTTCCACCAAGTATTAAATCCATCAGATGAGCAAAATTTTGATCCATTCGGTGTATTTACGTTCTCAAATAAACGACAGCAAAAGCAAAATAATGATTTTTTGGATGGAGAATAAGCCATCCAAGTACGTAAAACTTTTTCACCGTTAGTCAATGTACGGTAAAACCATTCCTGAGTAAGCCGTCTTGTATCTCCTTTTAAAGAGCACAAATCTGAACGTGTTACTGTTGACATTTCAGCGAAGTTAGTACTAATATGCTGAACAATTTCCTGTCCTTGCTGAATAAGATACAATCGCATCTTGTCGTCTATGTTTTCAGGCCATTTTCCAATATCGTCGCAAGTTTGGTATTGAATAGCAGACAATGCCGATATTGTATCAATCTCCATTTTGGAACTACCCATATCCACGCCTAGACGTACAAATGGAGACTCTAACTCTGTGGGTATTGTTGAAATTGGATCTTCGGGAACAATGTCATCATTTTGAACAGGTACCATATTAACAGTGTCAAGTTCTTGTACTTTTTCAGCTTGTTCTGGGTTTGAAGACCCAGCTATTCGTAATGTATTTAATTCTAACGTGGAATCTGACGTCTCAGGAATAACACTTTTCACATATTTAAGTAAAGCGCCTTCATTAGCTTTAATATTTTCCATTTTAGCTCGTCTCTTATTACGGTAAAATGCCCCACTTTCTTTTACTCTTTTCATTTTTGAAGCTAAAACAAAAAAATTATAAAAATACAAGTTATAAACGAACATTTCAAAATAAATACCTACTATACTAAGTCATAAATTAAAAAAAAAAAAAAGAATAATTTGCTTTACTGAAATTATCGGCTTCTTAGAGATTCGTACCTCAAAAGAAAAAAATCGGAACCTTTCTAAGAACATTTTGTTTTCCGTCTGTCTGTTACTTTTTTCGCAGGAACGAGTACCTACACATACCAAATTGAAATGTTTATCAAAGATTCCGACATCCTATTAAATTGTGAAAAAATTAAACTTGTAGCTTGTAGGTCAACGCGATCAGATATGACTATTTATGTGGTAAAATCTTGTAATTTTCATGAATTTCTTGGTATCATAAGGCTATCTAAAGCTACTGCTACAGAGTACTTTCCATTGACATCTAAAAACATGAAATTTACAGGAATCTAGCTTGGTATATCTTATAGCACATCTATCAATCGGGGAAAATGTGAAAACCGATGTACCTATTTGTACGAAACCGTGAGTACGCAAGTGTAAAAATTGCATGTGGCCGTTTTTTATAATTTCAATATTAATTTATAGCTTACTAGCTTTTGCCCGCGACTTCGTCTGCGTGTAATTCGAATAAAAGCAAGGTCTTTATGTATCAATAACTGGTGCCCGCGACTTCGTGTGCGCAGTATTAGTATTTCGAGTAGCTTATATTAGCGTGAAAAGAACTAACATTATGACATTAAAATTATAACATACATAATTTTTGGGTCGTATTTGAAAAATATAACAGTCTGACAATATTGAGATGTTACATTCGCACTGTAATAACGTAACAATATTGTCAACATAAGAAATACAGTAATTTTTTCAGACTTAAATGACATTTATCGTTATATTTTGGACAATAGGCATGATGACTAATTTTGAATAATTGGTTTTTTAGGTTCAGAAATAAATAATATATACAATGTATATCATATTTCTGCATAAAATGAGGAATTAATATTAAAAATAGTATATTAAAGTATAAGTGCATAAAAAGGTCTTTAAAACACGCGCGATTTTTCAAGCACGACGGCGCAGCCGGAGTGCTTGAAATAGAGCAAGTGTTTTTAAGACTAGTTATGCACGAATACTTTACGCTATTTTTTTTTATTGGTGCAGTTTTAAATCATAAATACTGGTATTATTACTAAAAAAAATGGGAGTTAAAAATGGTCGAATTCGTGATATGAAATAAATATACCTTTGGTTGTTATGGAAATGAGAATATCAAAAATTGATCGCAATCTGTCATCAAAGAATAATTGTTGTCACCGCAGTGCTTAAAAATGAATTCTAATATCGATTTTTTAAATAGTAAAGCAGAATCGCGGTTGATACCGCAAAAATCTAAAGACGCATATGAAAAAGAATACGCCAAGTTTATCACATGGTTGGAAGATCAAAAGGTAACAGATATAAATGAACGAGTTATGCTTGCTTACCTTCAGAAAATGTCGGAGCAATACAAGGCGTCGACTATGTGGGCTATCCATTCGAAATTGCAATGTTTGTTGAGGTTAAACAAAGGAGTTGATATAAAATCATTTGTAAAAGTGCACGCATTCATGAAGGCAATTAGCAAGAATGATGTAGCCAAGAAGGCGTATGTTTTCAAAGAAAATGATTTGCGGAAGTTTTTCATAGATGCGCCGGACATAACGTATTTATTTTTGAAGGTGGTAGCCATTTTCGGCATCTTTGGGTCTTCTAGAAGATGTGAATTATGCGATTTGCGCTTACATGATATCAAAGAAGAAGGAAGCGTATTGGTTATTACTATCCGACCGTCTAAGACAATAAAGGCTCGGCGTTTTACTGTAGCCGATAATGATGCAATTAGTTATGTGCGTTTGGTGAAGCAGTATTTATCATTGCGCCCGCAAAATGTAAGTACAGACCGAGTTTTCTTACGATATGATAAAGGGAAATGTACCAATCAAGTAGTTGGTATTAATACATTTGGATCATGTCCGTTGCAAATTGCACGTTATCTTAAATTGGATGATCCTGAGAAATACACGGGACATGCATTTCGACGTACGTCCGCTACCATTATGGCAAATAGTGGCATGACAATAGATCAAATCCAACGACAAGTAGGATGGAAATCGGCAGCTGTAGCGAGTGGTTACGTTGAAGAGAGCATTAACAATAAGAATCATGTTTCAAACGTTATTGGTAGTGCCATTAATGGAAGTGAAACCTCATTGTGTTCAGAGAGTGTTAGCGGTATTAATTTAAATAGCATTTCCTCCGATTTAAAAAATCGACAAATTACTATATCAAACAATACTAACTGCACTATTCATATTCATTTAAAAAATTAAAATTACTGTTAAATAATGTTTGAATAAAGGTTTTAAATTTGTTAGTAATATTTTATTTGACGTTACAAGTATACTCCTGTCAAATCAATAATAAAAAAATTGTCATTTACAATGAACGTTTTTGAATTTGTTATGTTGCCATGGTAACTTTAAAAAACGCGCGTGTTTGAAAGTTCGATTTAAACACGCACAGGCGTGCTTTAAAAAGGCAAAATAGGGTCCCAATAAAAAAAAAATATATTTTACTTTAATATTTTTTCATGTCTGTCAAAACGCTTTAAACTGTCATGGCGTCGCTTGTGACGTCATGTTTGTCTACTTCGGTGTAAACATTGACGACTACAGTATTAATTTTGCATTTTTTGTGTTTTAAAAGTTCTAAAATATGAGTTCGAGACGGTATAAGTGTTGTGCAGTGCCTCTGTGTACTAATACAACTATAAAAAGCCCGGACAAATTATTTATATTCGTTCCCTTTAATAAAACAATACGAAATAAGTGGCTTCAACTTGCAAGACGTGATATAAAAGGAATATTGCCTAATACTCACCTTTATTTCTGTGAAGATCACTTTGATGTAAGTATTAACTTATATTATTTTGTATATTCCACATAGTTTCCAAACCATGATAAGTGATAACACTGTACGATATTTAAACTTTGAGGTGAGATTTCACCTTTCATATCTTTTTCTATATTTTGTGTTTTATTTAAATTTCAGTTACCAAATGATATGGAAAACTATATGCAGTATCACTTGATGGGATCGGTGTCACAGATAAGCATGAAAGCAGGCTGCATTCCTTCAAAATTTGCTTGTCAACCAGACAGAAGAAAAAGAACAGCTGATACCATAGAACGGCAATATATTGTCAAAAAGCAAAGAAAGGAGTTGATTGAAGAGTTGCTAATGAAAACAGAAAACAAGACAGATAGAGAGTCTCCATCGGGAAGCTCAGGTATCAACTTATTTTAATAATTTTGTTTGAATCACACATTGACTTGGTGTTCATTATTATTTTACAGAGAAATGGCATATTATACCAATGTCATGTCTTAACTTTTACCCCCATATTCTTAGTTGTTTCCTCAAGACATTTTCTTCTCGACTCAACCTCGGTCATTCATAAAAAATACAAATATGAATGACCGAGAATGAGTCAAGTAGAAAATTTCTTCAAGAAACGACTTAGATTTGGGAAGATTATTAATAAAATGACTTACTATATCTTATTGGTTCTTCATGAATGTCAAATCCATGCACATAGAAAAAGGGTTTTTACACATATACCTGGTCAAAAAAAAATCAGTTAATTGCTGTTATTCTGCAAGTTTATTAAAAATATTTCTATTTTTCAGTTTTGCAAGAAAATCTTCCAGAACCTGAAGTCTCTCATCTGAGCGTTTTTCCAGCTGCATTCACAGCAACCCCGCTCTGGACCCCAGAGTCCAATGCACCAATGACTACACAAGATGCACCTATGACAGCAAATAAATGCATTCAAGTCAACATTATAAAAAAAATCAGGAGTAAAGCAATGCAAACAAAAATTAATTTAGTTCATCAAGGTACATCACCATTGAAACCTTTAAGCCATACTGTTTGTACATCACCACTTAAAATAACGAGTTGCAGTACATCACCACTTAAAATAACGAGTTGCAGTACTACCAAACCATCACCATCCACCTCGTATACTGTACAGAATCTTTATAGAAAATTATTTGTTGTTCAGGAAGAATCTGACAGTGATATTTTAAATACACCATCAGTGACCCATATACCATCATCACCATCAATAACATCCCTCCAAATGAAATCCAGTTCAGACTGCAGCGACATAATTAAAGAAGATAGAAAACAAGAGGCATCGGAGACATTAGAATATACATTGCGGAAAATAGTGAAAAATCCACGTTTTTACATTGGAGTTCCTAAAAGCTGTTATTTTCTAATAGAATTAATTAAAGAAGAAACAAATATTTCTGCAGTACATATTCTAATGTGTTTAAAGAAAATTAGATTAAATAATGCTTTTAGAGAGCTTGCTGATGATTTTGGCATAAATGCAACTTACGCTAGCAAGATATTTCAAAAAAATATACCCGTTATAGCAAGTGTCATGCGACCTTTTATTGTGAATTTGGATAAAGATTCCATAAGAAAAAATTTGCCTATGGCCTTTAGGCGTAAATATCACAAAGTAAGTTGTATAATAGACTGCTTAGAAATTGAGGTGCAAAAGCCCTCAAATGCTGTGAATCAATCTCTCTCATGGTCAGAGTACAAAAAAGGGAACACTATCAAGTACCTTGTATCATGTACACCAAATGGTTTAGTCAACTATATATCACCAGGTTTTGGAGGGAGAATTACAGATACAACCTTGGTAGAAACATGTGATTTTATTAAAGGTTTGGAACCAGGCATGAGTGTCATGGCTGACAGAGGTTTCAAACATGTGGAACAATATTTAAGGAAACATGGCGTGCAGCTCGTACGGCCTCCAAGCGTTCAAACTGGGGTTAAACTATCAAAACAGGAGGCGAGAGAAACTAAACAAGTCGCAAGTTTAAGAATACATGTGGAAAGATTGATTAGACGAGTTCGTGAATTTAGTTTATTAAAGTCACTTGCTTGTGTAAACCTTAATCTTGTGAAAGTACTTGATGATATCATCACTATTGCCTGCGGATTAGTTAATTTACAAGATTCATTGATTAAATAAAGAAATCTTAATCATATACTTTTTATAGGGATATTTTTAAGACTGTTAAATAAAATTCAAATTTTTAATATTGTTTTTTATTAGTAACCAAAAATTATAAAATACTTTGAAGTAGTATTGGGTAAATATTATTTTTCCATAAAGTAACTATAACATTAATAAGTTCCGATACATATTTTTCATCAAACGGAATGTCCAATATTTCTACTTTTTTATTAGTACTGTAGTTGCAATCAGCTACACAGAAGTAGCCTTTTTTAAGCCCTGTTAATAGCATTTGTAATTGCATCTGCACATAAAATTTTTGGCTTGGTTTCCCATCGCATATATAATTTTTAAATGTTTTCTCACTCATAGGGCACTTTATTTCTATAATGCTGTCTTCACAGATCCCATCTGGTGAACCTGCTAGCATTGGGTAGTATTTGGCTAGCATTAAACCACATCTTTTAATTTTTTTTCCTAATTTGGCACTGAGTGTTTTTCTAACATCATCTTCCAATATTCTCCCACGCTTTATGCCCGTTGTGTCTGGAATTTTTCCACCCAATATTACAGCAATCAGAGTACCATCACTGGTTCTGCACCGACTGAATTCATATGCCCGTGATGCTGTTATTCTTCCATATCTTAATTCGTGCCACAGGCTGCTTTTATGTTGGTCTCTCGTTTCTTTTTCAATATTACTGATATCACAATCAGTTAACACAACTCTTTTCAAAAATGTATCACAGGATGTTTCTTTATATTTCTGCACTAATTTGTCCATAGAAAAACTTACTGGTCCGGCAAAAACATAATCTTTTTCATATTTGATAATCTCACAATTAGTAAGTTTCCTCTTTTTACCTTCTTCTAAAAACTTTTCGAATACTGCTGTATTGGATGACAAGCTAGGCTTACCCTTGGATAAGTCTTTGGCAGTTATATATTTCAGACTTGTACCAACCCTGGAAAGCTTCGATTTTTTCCAATAGCATTCGATGGATGTACATGATGGGTCTTCACTCCTGCGGTGAACCCACATTAAGAATGCTATCGCATGTTTACATCCTCCTTGTGAAGCCACACAATCATGACATTCAAGTGATTTTACTGCCTCTTCCTGTTCATCGATTACCAAAGTCACTCCATATAACTTTGCATGTACTTTATGTTCTGGACAAATTTTGCATTTTACTATGCACAGATTTCCTTCCCGTTTAACCTGGACGTAACTTATAGCATCGTCGCCATATGATGCTCTGGAGGACCTGGATAAAATACAGAAAGCGATGTTACAACTCAAGTTACAACTATGTATTTGGTAGATAAATATTAAAAGAATAATTGCAATATAACCTTCAAGCGTAAGCAATAGAAGTTTCATTAACGCAGGAAAGTAGGTATATAGATATCTAAACAGAAAATATATTTTGAAGCATTTTGTCTTACATGTTAATTAATTTTAAAGTGATTTTATTGTATGAATTGTACTTACATGGATGTTTTTACATTCCTAAATTCTGATGAACAAAAGTCTTTATTTGACCCTAGAAACGCTCCTAGAATGAATAAGTCGACTCTTGGCAAATTTGCGCTGGTTGCCTTTGTAAATCCTGGTTCCATTTTTGTACTTTTACTTTCTGTTGTTTAATATTATAGAAAATAATAGGCTGGAGATGATAGAATACAAACCAAATTAACTTAGATGCAAACTAAGTATAACTGACATTTGGCTTTGTAGTCAAACGTGACGTAATTCGCTCTGATTGGCGTTCAACATAAAATGGCGGACTGTCGTATTTTGTGGTTTTATTTTATTGAAATAATATATAATCTTACTCATAATTAAAAAATAAATACGTGTTTTGCAATCCACAATTTACGTTTCATTACATAAATGCATAACATTAGTGACTTTTGTTTACTGTCATCATCCCAATTCACACAATATCTTTATAAATTATAGCCTATATGTTATTCTGATCTATAAGCTACATTACTGTAAAGTTTCATTAAAATCCGTTTAGTAGTTTTTGCGTGAAAGAGGAACAAACATCCATACATCCATCCAAACAAACTTTCGCCTATATAATATTAGTAGGATTTAAGCTTAAAACAACATACTAGATAGTCCAACATAGAATTGCATAAATAAAATACGTATTTAATACTTACACAGTTTAATTTAGGTACACGTAGGTGAAAAAATAAATTTTTCAAAAAGTTCAATCACAACCACCAGAAATTACTATACAACCACTGTTGATAACCAAGTACCAACTTCTCACACGGCGGTTTGCTGTAATCCACAATCCGCTGGTTGGGGGTGGAATAATCAAATTGGTATTATTACACTATAATTTATTATTATATACAATCTGTTATCACTATTACTATCACTTTGTTCTATACGGACTTGAATACGAGTGTCACTTTCACAACACTTTAGGTAAATACTAACTTTTTCGTGAGAGGGCTGGCTGTTCGTGTACTACTTCTTTGGATATCGGGAATAATACAATTATAACTGCTAATCATGGATTAGAAAGGATGGTTACCGAGAATTTTGCTATTATCTTTTATGATGGGGAAAGTACAAGTCGGGTAATTTGATGTTACATTTTATGATAAGGAAAGCAGCAGATGGGGTTTTTTGGGTATATTTTATAGATTAGTGCGTGCCTAATTGAAAGAGATAGGAATTTTTAAACTATAATTTTTATTGATGAGAGAATTGAGAGGCATTGTCATAGTCAAGTCTTGTTCATAAAATATATAACTATTGTTGTGAATGTTTTCACAACAACCACTACACTTAGGTACTTATTTACACAAAAATGGCAGTTTTAAAGCGTAACTTGGATTATGAAACATAAGTAAATGTGAAATAGTCATCTGACTAGAGATGAGCGCTTTTAAATTTTAAATAACGATGAGCATTATTACTAAAAAAATAGGAAAACGCCTATCTCTACATCTGACACTCGATCACTAAATCTTTCTCCTTACAATTATTAAATACAGGGAATCCCCGCTAGTCAGTATAAATTGTTTTACCAGCAGTCGCTACTAAATACCATTTAAAGGAAGGGGATTCTCTGAATTCTACTAAGTAAATGAAAAATTCCGTGCTCTTTACAATCGGTCCAAAGTAGTTGCGATAAAAATATAAAATAGTTCGAATATTTTTATTATTTACTGTGAAATTTTGCCGCCCCTAAAAAGTGCCTAAAGACGCCCCTCCCCCGCCCCCTATACGCTACGCCACTGTTCATTCTCTCTTTTTTTTTATACGACCGTTTTCTATTGAGTCAATTAATCGTAACCGTTTATTTAAAACTTTAATAAATTTTCCTTTATACCTCAACTGATCGGACATTATTAATAGACTTTATTGAAGACTGCTACAATAAAAAACACTGAACACTACTTAGTCTTCAATTTACCTACTGGTTGCCCATAAGCGAGGTTGCCAAATTTAAACTTGAAAAAATATGTAGTGTTTGTGTATATACTGTATGGGTTACGCCTTCAAGGGTACACTCTCGTGTAAAAATTATCGATCTCTTAGCTACAAGCTTGTATACTTTTGCGGCGCGTATAACCTATAACTTTCTGACAATACTGTACCACGACAACTACCTTAAGGGTGGATGATACACTTGTGTTACACCGTATTATTCGAATGCCTCCTGATGGGAGCTGCTTATTCCATTCGCTTGGATTTTCTTTGTTTAATTCGACTCAACAAGCCAATAGGTTGCGAGCGACTATAGTCGAATATGTCTGTCTACACTTGCTCGGAGAGCGGCGATCCTTTTTGTTCGAAAGAAGAGTATAGAGCAAGCATGCTTCAATCGACCACTTATGGAGCGGTTTCTGAATGAAAGGCCGCAGGAATTTTATATCCTATTAAAATTGAAGTTTATCAGGATGGCGTTCTACGTGCTTCATTCTGTGAAGTGGGTCATCCTACAAAGCGCTTGCTTTTTTCAGGCAGTCTTTCTTCAGGTCATTATGACGTTTGTATTCCTGTAAAACAACACAATTTGAATGATACACTCGAACAGAATGAGTCTTTAAACATAAAAGAAATCTCATTGCGCCGTAAAGGCCGTCCCCCGAAGCGAAAACAAGGTCGACCTAAGACCACTGAGAAATCCCGTGAGGATCAACGTCGTGAAGCTAACCAGCGTCATAAAAAACACTCTAATCAAATTCGTGAAGCTAACCAGCGTTATAGGAAAGCACACCCTAATCAAATTCGTGAAGTTAACCAGCGTTATAGAAAAGCACACCCTAATCAAATTCGTGAAGCTAACCAGCGTTATAGAACAGCACACCCTACTCAAATTCGTGAACTAACCAGCGGTTATGTGGAAAAGAATCCTTAAGTTCATCAAAAGGCCGTAAAATTTTACTCAGACAAACACCCTGAGGTACATCAGCAAGCTGTCAGGCGTTACGCAGATAAAAACCCTCAGGTGCATCAAAAGCTGTAAAACGTTACACTTAAGATCCCCAGGTGCACCGGGAAAGCGCGATGCGTTATGCAGAAAAAAATCCAGACATAAATAAAAAGGCTAAGAAATTGTATTATACACGGAAAAGACTGTCGTATACGGGAGAAAATGACGTAATAAATAATTTAACTGAAAAACTGGGAAAACAAAAAAGGCTGGAAGCTGAAAAAACTGTAAAATGGGTTCTTGAGCGTCGTAAAAATATGTTAGATAATTATTGTAAAGTTTTAGATCGCGTGCAAAATAAAATTACTAATAGTATCGAAAAAACGGGACGTCTTTCATTTGACACAAATTTACTTGATAAATTTACTATACTGGCCGGGGTACCTAAACACGTGAGTACTCAAGAACCATACTTTTATGACAGTTCTTATAAGCCTTATAATATAAGGTAATCAGTTCGGAAGAAATTGTTCCCGTAGACGATGAGGGACAAGCTAACATATTTATATTGCAGAATGAACAAAAGTATGCATCTTGGTGTTGCGATCCCAAAATATATTTATTAAATGAAATAGTTCTTCAAAGTTTGATACATGTATTTTAATATTTAATTTCAAAATCGGCCATTGATATTTTGTACTGGATCTCCACACAAAATCAAGAATATTTAGGTAAACTGAAAACACTTTACAACATCAAAACTCATTTCCCTAAAATACGAACTTTAGTTTAGATTGTGTTTTGAATTCTGTCAATGTGAATAAGTTATGTGAGTTAGGAGTGCCTTTTAATACAAATAATGCCCATTGTGATGTAAGTACCAATGAAAGTGAATTAAACGAAGATTTAATAATAAAAAAATATAAGCGAGCTTTTAATAACTTAAAAAAAACGATGCAATGATGTACAGACACACTATTGCATATCTTCCCATAGGCTTCTTTGTTTACGAGACATGTCCGCCATTGCTAAATTAAGAATTCCAATTAAAACAAATATGGAATAGATTACAACAGTTTAATAAAACATTTAATATTGAACCCAGTGATTTTATTTGTGATTTATGTTTGAACAAAATTAGAGCTAATAATTTGCCTGCTAATTCTATTCTTAATAGTTTGCATTTTAGTAATATTCACGAGCAATTGAGTGACCTTAATAATTATGAAAAAATGTTAATCCAAGGAGCCAAGGCATTTCAAGTTGTAACTAGCTTGATTCCAGTGGGAAACAAAACTTTACCTAATTGACAAATGATTTAAAAGTTAAAAGGAGGACTTTCCATTTGCCATTACCTACGGAAACAACTTTAAACAAATTACCAAATCCCGAGGACCCCATAAACCGAAACCAAGAACTTTTTATTCTCGTGCGAAGCTGTCCAACTAAAACCAAAATAATGTGGTAAGACATAGTGGATATTAACAAAGTATACAGTGCTTTAAATTATTAAAAAAAATAACATTCATTACGCAAACATAGTCTTGCCGCAGAATTCAATAAGTTTATTGGACCATCTTGACCAAAATCTAACCCACGATATTGCAGTAAATAAAAATGATATAAAAGTAGAAAATCAGTATTCAATTCTCACTCAGGTTACCGAAGATAAAAAAAATATTAATAAAGAGTATACAATATATCCTCTGCACGAAAAGAAATAGAATGGTACAGCTTCCACGCTCTATCAAATGCTTAGAGTTAATGCAGCGCCAATCGATGATCGCAATAAGGATTTAGACACATTATGCTTTCCAGATTTATTTAATGAAGGCAAATACGGTCAATTTTATGATCGCGAAACTAAAATTACAAGTGCAGAATTCATAAAGTCTCGCTTAACTTCTAAAGATTCACGATTCAGACTGAACCAGCAATATTTGTTTTATTTATTGAATGATGCTAATTGGAGACAGTTAATTGCAGGTACCTATATTTTATAAGTTAAATGGAACGAATCTCAACCAAAAATTAACAGTTCAACAATATTTAGATAAGATAGAGAAAGGCGAACTAGAAGGAGATCTGATGGCAATATTCAGTCGACTACGTAACACCTAGAAAAAACCTAGAAGCGATGTTGTGTGTATGACTCGTCACTACGGACCGGCCACTTGGTTTTTAACTATCAGTCCTTCAATAATTAAACGTATAAACATAACTCCTACTGTTTGCAAAAGAAAAAAACTTAATCGAGTTTTACTACTGTTTGTAGATTTGGATTTCCTAATCTTTAACGATTAAGAGTGTAACTGAGTTTATCGCGGCTAGAAAAACTTTAACATCTAATCGGCTCTACAATGTACCTCGGAAAAAAGAATCTTGTTACATTAACGATTACAATCCAGCGATACTTCTTGCTTGGAAAAAAGTCATGCAGTGGACACTTTCGACAGTATAAATTCTACCAAATCTCTCGCTAGTAGGCTCTTTAATGTGGGTCTTCGAGCTCTTAATAAAAGAGAATGTGGTGCTCTTGAAGCCAGTGATACACTCTTAGGAATATCTCTTTATGGCACCGATCCGCAGACTACAATCCGATGGCTTGACGTAAAATATGTATCGCAATCGAAGAGTAAAAACCAAAAAAGAGATAAACCAACTTGAATTAGATTCTACCGATATTTTCTTTGAATCTTGGGTTGATAATTATTATCCTCAACGTCCTATGGATTTAGATAGTACATATGGGCGATCAACTTGCAGTATCAGAGAATGCAAGAAATTTGGGACTAATTGTAGATACAGATCTTAGATTTAAACAACATACAAATAATAATCTTAAAAAAGCATACATGTCCTTAAAATTACTTTATCCGCATCGCCATTTATTGACGGTTAAGCAGAAACTTTATCTTACTGATGCCTTGGTTTTGAGTCACTTTAATTTTGGAGATGTAGTGTATGGACCCTGCCTAGATGAGAGTGACAAACGCAGAATCCAAAAACTGTTTTAAAAAACAAGTAAAGGAATACCTGTTCAATACTGGATAACAACTCAGTCTAATCTTTTATGTTATTTTTTTTTCTCAATTTTAATTTGTACATACACGACTACCAGAAAGCAACTACGATTTATATCACCTTCTATTCATGTACAATTTCTATTAATTCTGCTGTCTACAATCAGTAACTTTCCTACTATTTCTGTGATTTTTGTTTTTTTTTTGTTTTTGTTATAGTTTTATAATATTTATTAACTAATTTAACTGTTAAAGAAACACTTCAGGGTCTGTACTTAAAACAATTTTAATTGACTTCCAGGTCCTTTTGCATTTTATATAAAAAAATGGTCTTGTTACGATTTATTTTGTTAAAACTTTACTGTATTATTTCAAATGCAAATAAAATTATTATTATTATTACTATTTAAACAATCGAGCAAAGGAAGTGCTGAAAAAGAACGAGGATGATTCATCATTAACCGCTGGATTAAAAAACGTTATTACGATCAAATTGGGTGTGCGAGTTATGTTGCGTAGGAATATAGATGTTAGTAAAGGGCTAGTGAACGGCTCTATTGGAGTTATAGAGAAAATAAACTGGGATGTTGATAGAAACAATAGTGCACGTAAAATTATCATCAAATTAAATAATTTAACTTATGAACTAGAACGTGTCAAGACTAAGTTTCAGATATTAAATATTGAATATGTTCACCGGAAACAGTTCCCTATTTGCTTGGCTTACGCTATTACCATCCACAAATCACAAGGACTTAGTCTGGACAGCGCTCTTCTTGACATAAGCACTTCGATTTTTAAAAGAGGACAGGCCTACGTTGCGCTCTCCAGAGTTAAAACACTAGACGGAGTATACCTTATTAATCTAGACCCAGTCAAATTAAGGCACAAGATAGTTCAATAGTAGAATATAACCGCCTGAGATCGTTATATCGTCCGGACTTAGCTAATTTAATTATAAATGTATTAAAAAGGTAGCAGATAATGAATGCACAATGCGCACTATTATCTCTAATATTCAAGAGAATTTAGACAATAGCTTAGAAAATAAAACCATGCAGCGGAAACGCAAGAAAAAACTTTGAATCTCAATACCTGCCTAGTTTTCTTTACAAAAAGTAATGATATCCCACCAAAAACATAAATGTAAAAAAGGAGAGCCAAGTTCAATACAAAAATTATGCTTGGCTGTGGGCTTCCCCGCAAAAAAAATGGAGATCTAAATGAGTGCCAAGTTATATGCAATATTCAAATATGTATTTATAGGAACAAAATAACATTATAAACAAGTATTAAACTCTATTTCTTTGCTTTATTGAATACCTATGATAATTGTTGTTTTTTAAAAATGTGAGATCTTAAAGAAGGTTAGATTTGACTTGGCCAGTTTTTATCAGAATTAAAAAATATATGTTAAATAACTTTATAAAATGACATCGCGTTGGACGTCGACTACGTGGTTCATCTTGACGCTTGTAAGACCACTTTTAAACCCATCGTTGGAAATGAAGTAGCAGACTCTTTTAACACTTTCACCATTTTTGTTACTGATAAACCTTTCAAAATAAAGAATTTTATAACTGCACGATATTCGGTTTTTTCCATTGTAACAAAATACACGTCAATTTCAAACGGCTTATAAAAAAAGAATGAACTGACAAATTAAAATAGATTCTGTGTATTCAAATGGAAGATGATGAAAGTTGCTATTATTCTGATCGGCTCACTTATCGTGCAAATCATAAGACCATGAAAATTAGGATGTTGACAAGCTACCAAAGACGAGCAATTTCAAACGCTTAATGTTTCGAAATCAGTTAAAGAGTACCTCTCTTTGGTAGCTTGTCAACATCCTAATTTTCATGGTCTTATGATTTGCACGATAAGGGAGCCGATCAGAATAATAGCAACTTTCAACCAATTTCTGAATTGCCAAATTCTTCTTTTAAATGCTTTGTCAGCATACTGCAGTAGCGTTATCAAATTCGCATCAAAGATACAGAGAAGGCTTATTTTTCTACAAATAAGGTTTTGAAAAACTGTTCTAAAATAATCAATAGCATAAATGCAAGTATTGAACAAGACTTTGTTTATATTTTGTGTACATTCAAAGACATCAATAAAAATTCTGAACAAGTGACTGCTTCCAAAGCAGTACCTACACTATTTTCGTCCTTAAACTTATATAAAACTTAAAACATTCCACATGAATTACTTTAAAAGACGTTCCTGAATAAAATCAGACACCAGGGTGTGACCATTTAAGTTGTAATTAGAAATGATAGTAGGCAAATGTGATCGATTAAAACGCATGACATGACATTTGATAACATTCAAGTCCATGCCATTTAAGAAACACCAGTTGGACAGATTATCAAGGTCAGACTGAAGTAACAGACCGTCATAAGAGGACTTAATAATTAGTTATATTTTTAAATCATCTGCAAATAATAGTGCTTTGCCGTATCTGAAAGAGTGAATGATGTCATTAATAAATAAGGTAAATAGTAAGGAGTAAGGGACCGAGGTGAGACTCTTAAGGAACACCAGAGGTAACTTGAATTATGTTAGAATAATGATGATTTGCTCTCACCATTTGAGTCCTGTTCGTAAGATAGCTACTTATTCATTGCAGCAATGTCCCACACGCACCATATTTTTTGAGCTTCTCCAGTAAGGGAGACTCTATCGAAAGTCTTGGAAAAGTCTGTGTACACTGAATCAATCTGGTAATCCATTTCCAATGCTTCAGACTAGAAATCAACATAGGTCACCAAATTTAATTCGGCAGATTTACCAGCACAAAAGCCATATTGTTGCTCAGTTATAATGCTAGAGCAGTCATGGCTAAAGTAATCTGTAATAATGTTCTCAAATATCTTAGGTATACTACTGAGAATAGATATGGGTCAATAGTTTTTAACATCAGACTTGCTACCCGATTATTCGTATATTGGGGTGACATAGGAAAGTTTCCAATAATCAGGAAACTGACCCGTATTGATAGATTTAATAAAAATATGGAAGTGAGGGCGAGATAATACAAAACTGCAATTTTTAAGTAAAATGGGAGAAATAATGTCAGGACCTGAACCTTTCTTTATGTCAAGATTTGATAATTCCTTATAAATAATCGAAATTGGAATGTGGTAAGAGGAAACATTTAGCTTCGATTCGATTTGAATATCAATTAGATTTAGATTTTAAGTAGTGCAGACTGATGAAAAGTGTTTGGCAAACAAATTTGATACCTCACTTCCGCAAGAAGCAAAAGAATTTTTAAAAAACATATTATTAGGTAGGTATGGTGTTATTGGATCTTTAAGCACTTACAAAATTCCAAAAGGATTACTTTTAACAGATGTCTTAATAGAATGTATGTAATTTAAATAGCATTCTCTACACATAAACTTGCATTGCGATCTTACAGATCATATGTACAACGCTTTTATCCCCAACCAAACTTCTAAGTTGAGAAGAATACCAATGTGGAAAATTGTTCTTAGTAAATTTCTTTAAAGATACAAATAATAATTACCGAACAAAGCATCATAGAGAGTAAAAATCTGTTCTGAAAGTTCCTTTCCTTGAAGTAGCCCACCCCAGTCCATTACTTCTAAACATTGGCGTATAGCCCTAAAATTGGAGTGGCGAAAATCATAACAGAATTCTTCTTCACGAGCAGCGTCTGAGTTCGTCTCATATTGTAATGTAGTTTAAAGTGGTGGATGATGAACGTCAGATGTGATTAAAATATCTACTGCTATAAGTACTGTAAGTTCCACTGGAGAGAGAACGAGGTCAAGTATAACTCCCCTTTGGTTGACCGCTTTGCATGCATAGATATGTGAGACGATTTTTATAGCTTCTATTTTAGATGGAGATGAATTGGGTTGAGAGGAAGCTGAAGAATAGAAATCTTCAATGCCCCATGTTTCGGTAGGAAGGTTGTAATCTCCAAATATATTAAATTGGTGGTCAAAGTGGAGTTGGTATACATTAGGAAGTGACTTAGGAGGAAAATACACAGCTCCGAAGATTTGCTTGTAGTTTTTGTGGTCCAAAGAGAATAAGCAATTGCTCAATTGTAGGGTTTGATTTAATAATACTGGAAGAGAATATTTTTCTTACAGCTATTAGTACACCACAACCTCTACTGAAATGGCTAGATTGATGTGTTTGATCCTGCCTGTAAATATTATAACAATTTAGACCAAGTTCGGCATCATTGATATCAGCTGTGAGCCATGTTTCAGTAAGAATAATTATGCCGTAAAAACAATTTGTAACACTTAGAGATAATCTCGTTCGAAGGCCTCTTACTTTTTGGTAATAAAGCGACAGCTTGCCAAAATCTAGTTTTTTTGAACAATTGCAGGATTATTTTTGACATATTTTATTGTTAAATTTTGCTCACCAGCTTGCTGACGTCCCGTTAACTCACTTCTGACAGTATCCAGAGTTTTTTTCTCCTTGGAAGTTTGGAATAAAAATATTTTTATCTCGGCTAATATTGTGTTTGTTTTTAACAACTGAGTGTACATCTAGAGGATTTTTTTGAACAACCTTAAGCGGGCGGTGTCCGTTTTTATTCTTCTATCCAAAGCAGAAAATTTTGGTATCATTTATATCAGTTATACTAGTACCAGCAGCTTTTGTTATTAAGGTTTTAAACTGATTAAGGTCATTAGATCTACTATTTGGCTCAGGCAGGTTAAAAATTAAAAGGTATATAATTATGGGGTTTAAAGAACTATTGCAGGTCTTTCGGTTATAAACGGTAGAGTCTTGCTGGCTTGAGGAATCTATTATTCTTTACATCACTTTTGAGATGTTCCCCTTTAATTTAGAAATATTCAGTTAAGGTACTATGTACCGAATGTTGATTGAGTAAAAAGCTGTGCTTCATCTTGCAGAAACCATAAATATCATATTAGTTGGAATTTGTGGGTTTGCTCGATCAGGATCTAAGTTTGTCAACATTATTTTTAATCATTAACATTATTTTAATTGCCATTATTAAAAAAAACCTTTATCCAATAAGGATTTTTCTTTAACCAATAGTGACCATTTTGACGATTAGTAAAATCGTAACGACTGAATTTGACAAGACTTTTAGCAAAGTTACAAAGTTTGATACTTCATTTTCTTTAAAATTGATGTTGCACTAGGTTGCTGTTGTGTGTGACGTTTACAGATGACACAATCACAATAAAATCATAACCTTAATCACAACCTCAACCTGTACGAGTACAATACTATTTTGCACGGGTCGCAACAGGTAGAGCCCTAACAATCATAAAATGAAAAGAAAAACCATACCCCATAGCCAAACAGATTACTCGACCACCTCTTTCCTTCACCAAGGTCTATAACAAATTTCCGACTCTGGATAGATAGATAGATATTCATTGGGTTGGCTCTTAGCCGTGTATCACTGCGACCTTTACAGATCTATATAGATCATCTATAGAATAGGATTAAAACACCTTGTCCAGCCCTGCCCTCTAAATGAGAATTAATAGTCTTGACCGTGGCCTCTCCACGTAACCGGTTTCTCCTCTCCCAGTACTAGATACTTCGTTCTTGTAAGGCCTTCACATTGGCGTAGGACATGAAACGCGGTTTCCACCTTCTCTTGGCAGTATCGACAGATGTCTTTATCTGCTAAGTTTAGCTCATGTGTGTTCTGAGCCGACAATATCCTGTCAAGAGACTGACAATCTTTGTGAATGGCTGCTTTTTTGAAGGTGCCAGCAAACCTGCCGAATGGTTCCGGGCCAATTATTGGGATATTAGCTCCCGCTCGGGCCAATTCATTAGCCTTCTCATTGTCCGAAACCCTGAGTGTCCTGGTATCCATGCCAGTGTCAGAGAATACCGACTTGCAGCACTAACGCAGTCTAACACCAGGTGTGAGCTTATTTGTGCCGAGACTATGGCCTTTACACATTATACCCTGACTAACGATCTTCGTTGCACAGTCTTGTATGGCCATTACTTCAGCCTGAAAACCTATAGCATACGCACCTAGACTTAGTTGGATTTGCATCCTGTGTCTTCTACTATATATACCCGACTCTGTTCCTTTCTCAGTCTTTGTGTCATCGGTATATACCAGATTGAGTCACCTTGAACTAGGGAAGCCATTTCCAGTAAAAATTTCTCGCAAAGCTATACCTGAAGACTATCCTGTCCTGAGGCATACTCATTATTTGATCCACCTTAAAACTATCATATAGCTCTGCTTGCGTTCTTCCGTTTAATAAGGTAATGGGAGCCTGACCTTGTAGCAGCCAGTGAGCAGTTGCCATAACCTCCCCTTTATATCGTATATATGCAATGGTGGTAAGTTGAGCAGAACCTGTAGTTCTTCCGTTGGGGCGGTCCCTATGGCCCCTGTAACATTCAGGCATGTCTGCCTATAAATGCTTCTCAGCTGCCTGATCACCTCGGATTGCTGCGTTCTACTCCATCACACCACCGAACCATAGGTTAACATTGGCCTAATGACCTGAGATTACAACCAGAGGTTCATTTCCACAAAATTGTCTATACCTACCAAGGACGACTGTAGCTCTGTGCAAGACCTTTTGGATGTGCTGCTTTCATGATAGCCTCTGGTCAAATACCACATCCAGGAACTTGACTTCTGTGGCCATTGGTACTAGCAGGTTGCTCAGCGTTATTGGTTTTAAGCCTTGTAACGCCCTTTTATTTGTGAAGGGGACAACTCATGCACCACTTATACACCATATTTATTGCGGTCTGCATCCGCTCTGAGACAATACCCAGAAATCTCCCCTGAATAATTACGGCCATATTATATGCGAAACCAACTCTAAGAATAGAGTAATGACAAATTTCGATAACGCCATCTAAAGTATTTTAAAAGTTATCCTCTTTTGCAAAGTTTTATGTTCTGAAAATTTAAATGTGTTTGATTAAAATACATATTTTTTCTTTTGTTTAGAATATGATAAATCTTTTGACTTTATAATCATCGGAGGCGGTACATCGGGTTCCGTATTGGCAAGCAGATTATCAGAGGAAAAAAAATTCAGTGTATTAGTTATAGAGGCCGGAAAGTTTGCTGATAATGGTATATTAAAAATTCCCAATTATTCTCACATAGGATCGTTATCCGACTACAACTGGGGTTTCAAAAGTATCCCACAAACTACAGCATGTCTAGGTAAGATAATATATTAATACTTTTAGTGTTCTTTAATAGTACATATTAACTAAATACGTTAAACACTAGCTATATATAATAGGTATATTTTCGATTTCTGATCTCCTGCCGTCTCTCGTGCTTACAATTGTCACACAACACCATAAGCACTTGACAGAAAGGGTAGAAACCTATCAAACTAGTTATTATTATTATATTGCGATGTAACGTACAGCAAAAATAAATCAATAATCTAAAATTTTAGTTCATTACAAATTACATTACTTGTTAGCTATTTTTTTGGTACGAATATATTGCAATAGCTGTTTGTGAATTAAGAGCAAAAAGTGCTACATTTCTAGCGGATATAAAAATTTATAAAAAGCAGCTTTCTTCTCGAATTAGGTACACAAGATTTTTTCTAAGATCCCATAAACTTATAAAAAATGATTTTTAATAATTTATTACAGCATGTGTCTTTTGTGCTGCAATCATTAGCACTGACGTTGCGTTGATTGATAAATGTAATATTTTAATTTTTTAGGAATTTTATTATAATTAAATCATTGATTTTTAACTTCGTAAACTCTCAGATAGTCAAATTATAAAATATTTAGAAGTCTTAGTTTTATTTTAAAATACTGTAATGGTTACGGTTTTTATTTTATTTATTTTAAAATATAATAGTATTCGGAAAATTAACAATTTTTTGTCTAGAGCGGAAACTGACGGATGGTGAAAAACGTCCACTTTTATTAAAGATTTCGATGAAGATAAGCCAACCTTGAATACAAAATAAATATAATAGTTAGTTAATCCTCTTTAATAATTATCAGATTTACAATACCCACTGTAAAGTAGATTACTGGGATAAACAATATTTTTTTTTAAATATTACTCTTAGAATCCATTTCTGCATAACATGAATATCTTTTGATATATAGCCATGTACTCCTCCCCATCCTATAATTCCATAGAATGCCATAGAAAAATAAATAATTCTTGAACTCGCTGAAGTTGTTATGTAGGACCTAACAGGAGCAAAAAGAACGTTTTCCTGGTAAGATTACTTATTAAAAAGAAATAATTCTTTGCACTCACTAACATTTGTTGTAATTTCCATTATAGGCGCTGATGAAGGCAAAAAATTGCCGAAATATTCGCTAATTTAGATTAAAGTTTCTTACTTCGTTCACGGCTTTTACTACCTGCCACTGAACCACCTGAATTTCTCTAGCGCTTTCCCGAGAGTTACCTACAAAAAGAAAAAAGAAAATTTATAGAAAATATATAGAACTATAATCAATCTATTGGGGACAGCAGCAAAAGGTGTAAAGAAAACTCTGTAAAGATGTCTCCAAGCTTTCGGAAATTTTATTTACTGATTTCCATCATCAGGGATTCTATAATGTGTGGTGTGTTAGTTAGGAATTAAATTAATTACAATGTGTACTAACTTACATCTTTTTTGAGGATGTTACACAATGATGTTAAAATATGATGAGTGATCGTCATGAATAACAAAACTATCTATTACAGTTGGAGCTTCGTACAATAAAATAATTAAAAACACATAATTAGTATTCGGATTACTTAATCACAATAAAATATTAAATGTTATTTAAAATTATCAATAAAAATCCCATATTGTTTAAAATTATTTGGTCGTACTTCGGCCGATACAAATTAAGGTTAGAACAATTCTTCTTTTATTAGTGTTAGACATACGTCACTTAGTTATCAAGGTTGGCCTTTTGCTGTGTGCCCTCTCAGTACAATAAGTTAGTAATGATGAAATTACAATCGCTTTGAGATTACTATATTGTACCAATCTTAGAAACCAAGAAAACAACATAAATCATAAAATTAAATTTGGTGGAGAGTTTATTTAACTAAGGAAAAATTACACCTTTTGCTGCTGTCCCCAATAGATTGATTATAGTTCTATTCCTAACTAGTCAGCAAAGACTACCCAACTACTCTATATATATATATATATATATAAACAAAAGGGGAAAATTATTGGGCATGTACGCAAAAAGGATCAATAAGGCCACGAGTAGGAATGGTAACCGCAGACATGCATGTTTCTGGCTCATTAGCCGTCATCAATGAGCCAGAAACATGCATGCCTGCGGTTACCATTCCTACTCGTGGCCTTATTGATCCTTTTTGAGTACATGCCCAATAATTTTACCCTTTTGTTTATATTAATACGCATTTTCTTGGCACTTTGTTTATATATATATATATATATATATATATATATATATATATATATATATATATATATATATATATATATATATATATATTTAACTGCACTTCGAATATTCATATGAAAATAATTTTTATTTTTATTCATTAATCATTAAGACTCATAAATTTTTATTCTTTTACTGCTTCTGGTGGTGATTGGGTAAGATATAGATTTGGTCTTCTTCTTCCTTTTTTGGCTTTCCCGTATTCTTTTTCTCCTTCGTCGTTGCTGCGGTCGCCACTGCTATCTTCGCCCTCTTTGTTTTCCAATTCTTCTGCGGTATAAGTTTCGTTGTTAATTATTAATTTAAATCCTCTAATTTTTGCTTCTAAATTTTGATCTTAGCACTTTTTAAATTTTTTCTTAAAATCTTTAATTTTCTTCTATCTTCTTTAGAAAGGTCGTCAGATAAAGATAGTCCTTTTTTCATAAAAGATTTTCTGTATCTTTAAACAAATTTGCTTTTTTTATATAAAATATGAACTCGATTAATATTGGAGTGTTTTCCGATTTTCCCAACTTGTAAATATTATTTATGTCTTGCTTTTTTATATCACATGCAAGGGTGTTATTGAGTATATTTAAGGTTTTCTCCAAAATATTTTCTCCTTCTTTTGTTTGTAAGCCAAAAATTATTATATTGTTTTTTCTGACTCTTCTTTCTAGTCCTGTATTTTTTTGTTTTAAAATTTTAAAATCTGCATTTTCTATATTTAATTTTTCGGATAACGAGTTAGTTGTTTTTTAAAATTCATTTTTTATTTCTTCTGTTTGTTCCCGAGTTGCTTTTAGAATCAAGTCATATAATTGTTTGAATTATGCAGATATATTTTCACTTACTTAATTAATAGTAATACTATTTAGTGTGTGCTCACCTTTAGCTTTTACTTATTGTTTGTTGTCTTCTGGTTATCTTTACTTTTTTGTTGGTAGATATTTTATTTCGAATTGTGATGTTAAGTTTGTTTTTTTTCGTATTTATGCCTTAGATTTGTAATATTTTCTGTAGTATCTTACCAATCGGTACATATATTATTAACTTTCTCTATTGATAGTATTGATATATTTTAAATACAAATAGTTGTACATACCAATAAAAATGCTTAATTTTATAAGAGAATCAATTCACACGTATGTTCACTAAGGTTGACAATAAATAAAAGTTAGTTAATCCTCTTTAATAATTATCCGATTATTATTCAGATACATAAATGCAGTGAGGTGTCAAATTACAATATCTTAAACATTTTTTTATGACTAACATATATCAATATTTATAATTTTAAAATTGTATCAAATAAGATCACCAAAAAAATAATTGTTTGCTGTTTTAATTTGTAGCTGTTGTTCCCAAAATTTATTATTGTTTTTCACTACAGTTAGCGTTGTTTTAACAGTTTTACACTTTTCAAAGATTTATAATATAATATAATAATCCCTTTCATCACTCCGTGCGGAAAGCACTGCTTTCGACCATGCAGGACCGTGCGGAAAGCAATGAATGACCGAAACAGAGTTGATAAGTGTTTCCCAATCAAAAATAAATGGGATAGAAAGTGAATTAAGAGAAATTGAGGATGAATTTTCTAATATTTTTGCATGTGATAACGCGGTAGTAAATGCACCACGATATAAAGATTTTGTTGATTCTCAATTATTATCTGATATACTTAAGTTAAATAAAAAAGATATGTCTCTAGAATTAAGCAACTGTTCAAATATTACATTTAACGTATTTAACAGAGATTCATAACTATACATAATTTCATAATAAAGAAGTGTTTTTGAAGTAAATCTTCTTTAGCGAGACTAGGAGTAAAAAAGTTATTCTAACGGACGTGACGTCATTCTAATAACAGAAACCGGAAACAAAACCTAATACTGACACGATTTTGCATGGGCGCCGGCAGCAGGGTGCAAGAGAGTGCGCTTGCACCCCCCTGCTATGAAAGAAAATACCTGAATTTACCAGAAAATTATATATTTTTTTAATTTTTTTATTAAATTATTGTTTGAATAAAAACTAAAGGCGTCGCGGTTGCTGTCCAAATCATTCTACATTCTATATATATATATTAGATCATAATAGTGTGTAGATGCAGATGCACCCCCTGAAAATAATCCTGGCGGCGCTCATGCGATTTTGCCTCCTATATTAAATAAAATTAAATCTGTAATTGTATGAATTGACAGCTGATCATCTTGCCAATCGAAATACATTGCTTTATATAAATAGTTTTTTGTGTATAAAGTGTTTGTATTAAATATGAATAAACAATGTGGATTTATTAATGAAGAAAGTGATGAAAAAATATTGATTGAAAATGAGTGAATAGGTAGGTACTCTATATGCATAAATTTTATTTTTGGTGTGTAATTACACTATTTATACCTAATTATTTATACCTATTATTTATACCTAGCTATTTTCGTTTTATAGACTTAAAGAGCTAAAAAGAAAAAGAAATTGTGAACGTCAAAGGGGATATTATAAGCGCCAGAAAGATTTGAAGAAAAATGACAAAAATGAAAAAATGACGAGACAGCCACATTCATTATGATTTGATTAAGTAAGTTTATATACATACATATTATGATAGTAAATAATTGTTTATACGGAATCTTTACGTTGAGTAAAGAAGCATGTTGCACGTTTTTGTTCATAAAATAATAATATTCAAAATATTTTAACACTTTCTTATACTTATTTTAGGTTTGGTTAGGTAGCCATAAAGGCCATAAAACCACTAGTCCATATGGCTGATCTTTTACCACCAATAACAGATCCTTCGTAGACGTGAAGGAAACAAACTTAACTCAGGATTTTAAATTTTATGGAATATGCTATAAAATGCTACAAAATAAAATGGTTATCTAACTATCGAAGGCTCTTGTGTTGTGATGTATTACAATAAGGTAGATACAGCTACAAAATCACACATTGTAAACGTAATGTGTGTATATTTTTAATATTGTTTACCTATTATTGAAGCAAAACTTCTTTAGGCACGACTAGGGGTAGATTCTAACGGAAGATTCTGATGGAAGTAACTGTATAATTTCAGCTATAGGAGGAGTTTAAATTTCCGAAATTTATTTATGAAATTTTCAAACGGTTTCAAATACATTAATGGTATTTATAGACTAAAATCTATGTTTCACATTTTAGTTATCATAAACCTATTATTTCATATATAAAAAAAATAATGATAACTTTCAAATTCCTATTTCTAATGAATAATATAAATATAACATCTCATTTTTTTTGTAAAGTATATAGGCAATAAATATGATTGAATTGTAATTAAATATTTATTTTCCGATACGTACGTCAACAAGTTTTACTTTAATCGCGCGTAAAGGTTACACGCACACTCTTTTTTTTAAATAAAAATGTTATAATTTCTTAAATCTAAAAAGTTTTGTTTTAATGGGGGGGATCCGCCTCCCCCAACCCTCATTCACCGCCTTTGCGGTGCAGGCGGATCAGATCTAATACTACTTATATTATCTTCTTTCCTTTTATTTTAGACAAATTCAAGAGCTTACCTCACGGAAAGATGAAAAATAGAATACGCAACTCGTGCGGTGCGCAGGTAATCCCATCACTCGTGCTTTTTATCGCGTTCGCCTTCGGCTCACGCCACAAACGTACTCGTGATGGGATCACCTGCTTTCCGCACTCGTTACGTAATGTACTATTTTTTAATTCAAAAAAGATTATATTTTTAGATTAAAAAGACGGCTCTTGACAATTTTGAGAAATTTGACAAAATCATATTAATAAAAATAAGCAAAAGTCATTTTAAAAATATGTTTAATTATTTTTTATTTAAAGCAGCAAGAGTCTCTAAATAATAGAAAAAAGTAAAAATTGATCCAAAAAAAAGTAATAAAAAATATTTAATATAATAATGTTATGACTCTTCCTTCTAATATTAAATTTTGAGCAAATATGATATTACACATTTACCAAACATCTGTCATATTGTTTTATTTTAGGTACTATTAATAATCAATGTACATATCCCAGAGGAAAAGGTGTTGGTGGTACTTCATTAATAAATGGTTTAGTGTATGACCGTACAAGTCCTGAAAACTACAACCTTATTGCTGCATTAGTAAACGATTCCAGTTGGTCGTACAGAAATGTGCTAAAATACTTCAAGAAATCAGAAAGGTTTCATTGGACATACCGACACGCACCTGTAGACCCAGAATTTCATGGCACACATGGTTTACTAGATGTTCAACACCAGGTTTCCGATATTAGATTAAATACATTATGGTTAAAAGCACATGAAGAAATCGGAATACCAATAAGAGATTATAATGGAGCTCGTCATTCAGGAGGATCCATTGTGCAAAGTTATGTAAGGAATGGTAAAAGATTGGACATGGGTACTGCATTTCTTATACCATTTTTACAAAGAGAGAATTTGGAAGTGTTAACCGAAAGTTATGTCACCAAAATTATCATTAATAAGAACACTAAAACGGCAGAAGAGGTACTATTTACTAAAAATGGTACTATGTACTCTGTAAAATGTACTAAAGAAATTATCTTATCAGCAGGAACTGTTTCAAGTCCTCAAATATTAATGCTGTCAGGTGTTGGTCCAAAGGACCATCTTAAAGAACATGGAATTGATGTATTAGAAGATTTACAAGTTGGTACTAAGTTTTTAGATCAACCAGGTACTAAAAACTTTATGTTTGCCACAAATTATACATCGGTAAATCAAACACTTAAAGAACAAATAGAAGATTTCTTGACCGGTAAAGGAAAATTAACATCTCCAACAACTGCTCAAGGTATAGGTTTTTATAGAGTAAGTTCAAGAAATTTCGGTATACCAGATCTAGAAATTCTCTACGATTTAATTACTCCGAGTGATTTAGATAAAAAAGCAACTGGTTGGGATTCAGAAACTTATCAAACCTTATGGACTAATAGTAATGTTTCAATTTCTTTTGCAGTAAGAATCATACAACCAAAGTCTGTTGGTACCATTCGACTTAATAGTAGTGATCCTTTTGTTTATCCTTTAATAGATACTAAGTACCTGTCTGATCGATATAACGAAGACATTGAAGTTATGTATAAAGGAGTAAATATGGTTTTTAATTTAATAAAAACTCCTGCATTTCGAAGTATAAATTTAACTTACGTAACACCTCCTCTACCAGCCTGCAACAAATACAAATACATGTCTAAATACTACTGGTACTGTTTTATAAGACAAGTTTCTTTGCCTTGTTCTCACCCTGTAGGAACTTGTGCAATAGGCTCTGATAAAAGTAATGGAGTTGTAGATTCGGAATTAAAAGTTTTTGGAGTAAACCGGTTGAGAGTTGTAGATGCCAGTATTATACCAAGAATTTTAAATGGTCATACAAGTATTCCTTGTGTGATGATTGCAGAAAAAATTGCAGATGTTATTAAAAAACAATATATTAAACGAAATCGTTGTCAACGTGGATAACAGGAATTACAAACTTGTATAATATTTATATATTGCAGATTTACGTAACTAGTCAGCTGATCATTAAACTTATTTCTTCTTATTAGTTAAATTTACTAAATTTAGGTAAATCTGTCATTTAAAAAAAATAAAATAAATAATGTATTTAGAAACGTAAATAAATATTTATTTTAATTTAATTCCTTCTAGAATGATTTATGAATATGGATATTGATGTATTTTTTAAAGCATAATAAAAGGTTTGGACTTTGAGTTGATGACTAGGTTTGTTGAGAGAAATATGTAAAAAAAAATTAAATTAAAATATGTACTTACATTATTTTTATGACTGTATTTGGAGAGACAATCTAAACCTCTCCTACTTTTCCTAAAATATTAAACTACACCTATACATAAGTTACAAATATTCTTTAACTCAGACATATAAAAACTACCCAAACAGTTCTAACTTTTAACAATGAAACATGTGTGGATTTGTCGGTTAAGTTATATTGCCTTCTTTATTAATCTAGTAATCATCCGCTTAATATCTAATTATCAAATTAACATCTTTCAAGCACAAATGCCAAATGAGATTCAATGTGAAAATAAATATCAAGGAAACTTTAAATACAATAAAAACAAACGTAAGGAAAGTAACGATGATATTTGCCGTGAGCTAAAATACTCTTAATTTTTTTCTACTACTGCAATAGAAAACTGTTATTCTTAATTCATTTTTAAACTTGTGATCTAGCGTTTATTTGTTAATAATAGATATATATATATATATATATATATATATATATATATATATATATATATATATATACGTAAAGGTATTAGTGACTGTTTAAATCTAAAGATTAAAATTCTTGGAGATGCAGTCAAGTTAGGCTTTTATAAGAAAACTCTTTGAAGTTTGTGTCTAGCTTTCGAATTTATTCAATTCATTATCAAGACTTTCTACAAGATAAAATATTGTTAAATACAAATATTTGTTATAAAAATGAAAATTTAAACTTACTAAAATTGTGTTCATATAAAATAGTAGAAATTGCTAAGAAAATGTTAACCTCAAGAAGAGTAAGTTTAAATTTTCATTTTTATAACAAATATTTGTATTTAACAATATTTTTTATCTTGTAGAAAGTCTTGATAATGAATTGAATAAATTCGAAAGCTAGACACAAACTTCAAAGAGTTTTCTTATAAAAGCCTAACTTGACTGCATCTCCAAGAATTTTAATCTTATATATATATATATATATATATATATATATATATATATATATATATATATATATATATATATAACGTGAAGTCAATTGTGGAGTTGCAGTCAACTTTGTGGCCAAGGTAAATAAAGAAAACTCTTTGATTTTAGTCAAGCTTTCGAATTATTTTAATTCTTCATCAGGACAGCTGTAGTGAAGAACAATACAAAGATAAATAACACTAAGATAAATATAAAAACAACTTTCATAGAACTGGACACAATAATAATAAAAATCTTTGAATTTAAAATCCCACATTTCTTGACAACAAAATTTTGCTTGATATAATTTTTACTTGATAATAATAAAATCAGAAATAAATAAATCAACAAACTGTTTTGCTCTCCTACTGTGTTAAAATAAAAACCATATATTTATATATAAAAAACACTTATACATATAAAACATTTATATTAAAAAATAGAAACCAAAGACACATTAAAACACACTCAATCATCACTTACAGACAAACCTCCACACGAATAAGAACTAAATAAGTCGTTTAATGTCTAAATGTATACAATTTTATCTAATTTTATGTATTTTTTAAAAGTGATGTACTTATTTTAAAATGTTTTATTACTGTAATGTTGTTTAAATGTTATTCGTCGCTTCTTCTATAACCTCAAGATTAGTAAGTAGTCACAATAATTTGTTACAATATTTTTATTATATAAAAAAATTGTTCTTCACTACAGCTGTCCTGATGAAGAATTAAAATAATTCGAAAGCTTGACTAAAATCAAAGAGTTTTCTTTATTTACCTTGGCCACAAAGTTGACTGCAACTCCACAATTGACTTCACGTTGTATTGAATCAGTCACTAGTACCATCATTATTATATATATATATATATATATATATGTATGTATTGTTATGGTTCAAAATAGTTGGTCTTTGTGTATAATGTAAATGTATTTAAGACTAACTAGATAAGAATTTTAATAAGATCAATTTATGCAAATTATCAAGGAATCATAAAAAAGTTGGTTGCTACGTTTCTAAGGGGATTGATGGGATTATTGATTGAGATGTCACAGAATTTTGAATTTGAAAAAAGTCATAAGAAAAATTGAGAAAAAGAGAATTGTATTGAATATTAAAAATAAGAAAAGATTATAAATTGAATATATGAATAATAAGAAGTGAAAAGAAGTTGTTACGTTTATGTTTTTTTTTAAATTTTGATTAATGAGGAAAGTCATAAAAAGATATTTTGGAAAATGAATTGGAATTAATATAAGTAAAATAAAACTAAAGTAATAAATAAATAGAAATAAATGGAATAATGGTATGGAAAAATCAAATAGAAAATCAAATGGAGAGATAGAAAAGATAAAATAATGAAAAATTTGCATAAATTGGAATTATAGACTAAGATAAGCATAATTTATTAAGATAAGTATTTCTAATATAGTATATTATCAGCTGGTAGCATTTATATAATAGAAATAATTATTAAGGTTTTTTAGACAAAGTGGGCAAAAATAAATAGTAATAAGTATCTGACGTAATGAATGTCATGAAATTTGTATTGTATGAATTTGTTATATTAAAAGTTAAAAATATTTATTTATTAAACGTTGTTAAAAATGAAATGGACTTTTTAGTAAATGATAAGAGAGGAACCCAACCTAAGGAGTCTAAAAAGACAATTGTGTGAATATAGATAATCATAACAATTATGGCGAACCAACGTGGAGCGTGAATAAAACAGGAGTAAAGTAATCCAGTTCCAAATAAAACATTATATTGAAATTGAGAGGGTAATATAGACAATTAAAGTGATTAGAAGATTAGAACAGTGAAGAATTGAAATAAAACATAAATAAATTGTAATAGAAATAAGAGGATTAGGTGAGAGTTTTAAGCATATTTATATTTATACATAAAGACCATAAAATTTTAAAATTTTTTAAATCTAAATACAAATCGAATAAATATAATAAATTAATATAATAAATTAACATTATAAATTAAATAAATATAAAATAATTAAAATACTTAAATAAAATGGATACAAGACAAAATAGAAGAAATAGAAGGAGAGAAGATGAAACAATAGAAAATATTGGTATAAGAGAAAATGATGGATCTTCGGAAGGAGAAGAAAATACAAATATTCAGGTGGTAAATGTAGAAGTGATAGGAGATGCGACTAGTTCAAAACCACATCAAGAAACAGATATGGAGAGAATGTTTAAATTTTTGGAAAATAAATTTGATGAAAATAATAGAAAAATGGATGAAAATAGTAGAAAAATGGATGAAAATAGTAGGAAAATGGATGAAAAATTGGATGAAACTAATAGAAAAATGGATGAAATTAGTAGGAAACAAGAAAATGATAGAAAAGAAGATAAGGAAGAGTTAAAGATTTTAAAAGAAAATATAGAAGGCATAAAATTAGATATTAATAATATTAAAAGTGAAATTATAAATGAAATGAAAAATATTTTTAAAGAAGAAAATATTAAAATACAAAAAGAAGTAGACCAATTGAAATATGGATTTAAGGAGGTAGATTATGATACAAATATAAATGAAAAGAAAAATAAACCTACGGGAAAATATGAAGAATTTATTTGTCATGAAGACAATGTACAAGAAGAAAAAAATATAAATAATGATTATAAAGGATATGTTACTTACAAACACAAAATAAAAAAAGAATATAAAAAAATGAGATTAAGACTAAATGATGAATATGATTATAATAAGAAGAATGATAAAGATAAATATTATAAAAATAATGAAGCAAAATATGAAATTGAAATATATGAAGTTAATGAAAAGAAATATAAAAATGAAGAATATTATTATATTAATAAAATTAAATATAAAACTGAAATTAATTATGATAATGAGAATAAAAGGAAATATAAGAAGAAAACATACGAAGATGAGGATATAAATTATTTTGAAATAGGTGATAAAATTAAAAGAAGATTAAAAAAGATTGGGAAAGATATCATATATAATTATAAAAAAAGAAAATAGTTAAATAAAAGTAAAATAAGATTAAAATTACGATTAAAATAAAAATATGGAAGAAAATAAATAAAACAAAAATTTAAAGTAAATTTAAAAAAATAAAATATGTCTTGGGAGAAAATTTTATTTTTTTTAATTGTGGGGAATTGTTATGGTTCAAAATAGTTGGTCTTTGTGTATAATGTAAATGTATTTAAGACTAACTAGATAAGAATTTTAATAAGATCAATTTATGCAAATTATCAAGGAATCATAAAAAAGTTGGTTGCTACGTTTCTAAGGGGATTGATGGGATTATTGATTGAGATGTCACAGAATTTTGAATTTGAAAAAAGTCATAAGAAAAATTGAGAAAAAGAGAATTGTATTGAATATTAAAAATAAGAAAAGATTATAAATTGAATATATGAATAATAAGAAGTGAAAAGAAGTTGTTACGTTTATGTTTTTTTTTAAATTTTGATTAATGAGGAAAGTCATAAAAAGATATTTTGGAAAATGAATTGGAATTAATATAAGTAAAATAAAACTAAAGTAATAAATAAATAGAAATAAATGGAATAATGGTATGGAAAAATCAAATAGAAAATCAAATGGAGAGATAGAAAAGATAAAATAATGAAAAATTTGCATAAATTGGAATTATAGACTAAGATAAGCATAATTTATTAAGATAAGTATTTCTAATATAGTATATTATCAGCTGGTAGCATTTATATAATAGAAATAATTATTAAGGTTTTTTAGACAAAGTGGGCAAAAATAAATAGTAATAAGTATCTGACGTAATGAATGTCATGAAATTTGTATTGTATGAATTTGTTATATTAAAAGTTAAAAATATTTATTTATTAAACGTTGTTAAAAATGAAATGGACTTTTTAGTAAATGATAAGAGAGGAACCCAACCTAAGGAGTCTAAAAAGACAATTGTGTGAATATAGATAATCATAACAATTATGGCGAACCAACGTGGAGCGTGAATAAAACAGGAGTAAAGTAATCCAGTTCCAAATAAAACATTATATTGAAATTGAGAGGGTAATATAGACAATTAAAGTGATTAGAAGATTAGAACAGTGAAGAATTGAAATAAAACATAAATAAATTGTAATAGAAATAAGAGGATTAGGTGAGAGTTTTAAGCATATTTATATTTATACATAAAGACCATAAAATTTTAAAATTTTTTAAATCTAAATACAAATCGAATAAATATAATAAATTAATATAATAAATTAACATTATAAATTAAATAAATATAAAATAATTAAAATACTTAAATAAAATGGATACAAGACAAAATAGAAGAAATAGAAGGAGAGAAGATGAAACAATAGAAAATATTGGTATAAGAGAAAATGATGGATCTTCGGAAGGAGAAGAAAATACAAATATTCAGGTGGTAAATGTAGAAGTGATAGGAGATGCGACTAGTTCAAAACCACATCAAGAAACAGATATGGAGAGAATGTTTAAATTTTTGGAAAATAAATTTGATGAAAATAATAGAAAAATGGATGAAAATAGTAGAAAAATGGATGAAAATAGTAGGAAAATGGATGAAAAATTGGATGAAACTAATAGAAAAATGGATGAAATTAGTAGGAAACAAGAAAATGATAGAAAAGAAGATAAGGAAGAGTTAAAGATTTTAAAAGAAAATATAGAAGGCATAAAATTAGATATTAATAATATTAAAAGTGAAATTATAAATGAAATGAAAAATATTTTTAAAGAAGAAAATATTAAAATACAAAAAGAAGTAGACCAATTGAAATATGGATTTAAGGAGGTAGATTATGATACAAATATAAATGAAAAGAAAAATAAACCTACGGGAAAATATGAAGAATTTATTTGTCATGAAGACAATGTACAAGAAGAAAAAAATATAAATAATGATTATAAAGGATATGTTACTTACAAACACAAAATAAAAAAAGAATATAAAAAAATGAGATTAAGACTAAATGATGAATATGATTATAATAAGAAGAATGATAAAGATAAATATTATAAAAATAATGAAGCAAAATATGAAATTGAAATATATGAAGTTAATGAAAAGAAATATAAAAATGAAGAATATTATTATATTAATAAAATTAAATATAAAACTGAAATTAATTATGATAATGAGAATAAAAGGAAATATAAGAAGAAAACATACGAAGATGAGGATATAAATTATTTTGAAATAGGTGATAAAATTAAAAGAAGATTAAAAAAGATTGGGA
>CAXIIO010000154.1:0-71814 GCA_964028335.1 Altica lythri | reverse complement strand
AATGGAGACGTGTGGTCCAATAAAAAAATAAATAAATAAATAAGGTTAAAATCCTACTGACTGCGCCAATTTCTTGATTTTTCTTTTTTATAAATCAATAAAAAATGTAATTTGAAAACAGTTTTTGTATCATTAAACGATTTCTAATCAATTACAAAATTTATTAATTTTGAAAATAGATTAAATAAAATTAAAATCCTACCAACTGCGCCAATTTCTGTTTTTGTATATTAACCTAAAATTTGAGTTTAATGATGAGACTTTGGGAAACTGGGAAAATTAGCGAACATCACATTTCAGAATATGTAATTTTCCCACATTTTCCACTCTCGCATTTAATCCTCTCCACTCAAGTGTTTTCCTTAGGGAAACTCAACAACTTTAAACATAAACTAGTTTTCCCAATAACAGATTTTCAACTTTACCCTTTCAAATATCCATCTAGACATTAAAGACAATTTGACGATATTAAAGAAAGGTTGACGATTTTTAACAAAAATTGATGATTTACAAAAAAAAATTAACGAATTTTCAAGAAAATTTGACAATTTTTAGGAAATTTGACGATTTTCAAGGAAATTTGACGATTTTCAAGAAAATTTAACGATTTTCAAGACAATTTGACAATTTTCAACAAAATTTGACGATTTTCAAGACAATTTGACGATTTTCAAGACAATTTAACAATTTTCAAGAAAATTTGACGATTTTCAAGAAAAGTTGACGATTTTTAAAACAATTTGACGATTTTCAAGAAAAGTTGACGATTTTTAAGAATTTAACGATTTTCAATAAAAGTTGACGATTTTCAAGGAAATTTGACGATTTTCAAGGAAATGTGACGATTTTCAAGACTATTTGATGATATCTAAGAAAAGTTGACGATTTTTAAGACAATTTGACGATTTTCAAGAAAAGTCGACGATTTTTAAGAATTTGAAAATTTTCAATAAAAGTTGACGATTTTCAATAAAAGTTGACAATTTTTAAGAAAATTTGACGATTTTCAAGGAAATGTGACGATTTTCAAGACTATTTGATGATTTCTAAGAAAAGTTGACGATTTTTAAGACAATTTGACGATTTTCAAGAAAAGTTGACGATTTTTAAGAATTTGACGATTTTCAATAAAAGTTGACGATTTTCAAGGAAATTTGACGATTTTCAACAAAATTTGACGATTTTCAAGAAAAGTTGACGATTTTTAAGACAATTTGACGATTTTCAAGAAAAGTTGACGATTTTTAAGAATTTGACGATTTTCAATAAAAGTTGACGATTTTCAAGGAAATTTGACGATTTTCAAGGAAATGTGACGATTTTCAAGACTATTTGATGATATCTAAGAAAAGTTGACGATTTTTAAGACAATTTGACGATTTTCAAGAAAAGTCGACGATTTTTAAGAATTTGAAAATTTTCAATAAAAGTTGACGATTTTCAATAAAAGTTGACAATTTTTAAGGAAATTTGACGATTTTCAAGGAAATGTGACGATTTTCAAGACTATTTGATGATTTCTAAGAAAAGTTGACGATTTTTAAGACAATTTGACGATTTTCAAGAAAAGTTGACGATTTTTAAGAATTTGACGATGTTCAATAAAAGTTGACGATTTTTAAGAATTTGACGATGTTCAATAAAAGTTGACGATTTTCAAGGAAATTTGACGATTTTCAACAAAATTTGACGATTTTCAAGACAATTTGACGATTTTCAAGAAGATTTGACGATTTTCAAAAAAAGTTGAAAATTTTTAAGAATTTGACTATTTTCAATAATAACAGTTGACGATTTTCAAGGAAATTTGACGATTTTCAAAACAATTTGACAATTTTCAACAAAATTTGACGATTTTCAAGACAATTTGACGATTTTCAAGACAATTTAACAATTTTCAAGAAAATTTGACGATTTTTAAGACTATTTGACGATTTCCAAGAAAAGTTGACGATTTTTAAGACAATTTGACGATTTTCAAGAAAAGTCGACGATTTTTAAGAATTTGACAATTTTCAATAAAAGTTGACGATTTTCAATAAAAGTTGACAATTTTCAAGGAAATTTGACGATTTTCAAGGAAATGTGACGATTTTCAAGACTATTTGATGATTTCTAAGAAAAGTTGACGATTTTTAAGACAATTTGACGATTTTCAAGAAAAGTTGACGATTTTTAAGAATTTGACGATTTTCAATAAAAGTGGACGATTTTCAAGGAAATTTGACGATTTTCAAGGAAAATTGACGATTTTCAAGGAAATTTGACAATTTTCAACAAAATTTGACGATTTTCAAGACTATTTGACGATTTTCAAGAAAAGTTGACGATTTTTATGAATTTGACGATTTTCAATAAAAGTTGACGATTTTCAAGGAAAATTGACGATTTTCAAGGAAATTTGACAATTTTCAAGACAATTTGACGATTTTCAAGAAGATTTGACGATTTTCAAAAAAAGTTGAAAATTTTTAAGAATTTGACTATTTTCAATAATAACAGTTGACGATTTTCAAGGAAATTTGACGATTTTTAAGACTATTTGACGATTTCCAAGAAAAGTTGACGATTTTTAAGACAATTTGACGATTTTTAAGAATTTGACAATTTTCAATAAAAGTTGACGATTTTCAATAAAAGTTGACAATTTTCAAGGAAATTTGACGATTTTCAAGGAAATGTGACGATTTTCAAGACTATTTGATGATTTCTAAGAAAAGTTGACGATTTTTAAGACAATTTGACGATTTTCAAGAAAAGTTGACGATTTTTAAGAATTTGACGATTTTCAATAAAAGTTGACGATTTTCAAGGAAATTTGACGATTTTCAACAAAATTTGACGATTTTCAAGACAATTTGACGATTTTCAAGAAGATTTGACGATTTTCAAAAAAAGTTGAAAATTTTTAAGAATTTGACGATTTTCAATAATAACAGTTGACGATTTTCAAGGAAATTTGACGATTTTCAAGAAAATTTAACGATTTTCAAGACAATTTGACGATTTTTAAGACTATTTGACGATTTACAAGAAAAGTTGACGATTTTTAAGACAATTTGACGATTTTCAAGAAAAGTCGACGATTTTTAAGAATTTGACAATTTTCAATAAAAGTTGACGATTTTCAATAAAAGTTGACAATTTTTAAGGAAATTTGACGATTTTCAAGGAAATGTGACGATTTTCAAGACTATTTGATGATTTCTAAGAAAAGTTGACGATTTTTAAGACAATTTGACGATTTTCAAGAAGATTTGACGATTTTCAAAAAAAGTTGAAAATTTTTAAGAATTTGACGATTTTCAATAATAACAGTTGACGATTTTCAAGGAAATTTGACGATTTTCAAGAAAATTTAACGATTTTCAAGACAATTTGACGATTTTTAAGACTATTTGACGATTTACAAGAAAAGTTGACGATTTTTAAGACAATTTGACGATTTTTAAGAATTTGACAATTTTCAATAAAAGTTGACGATTTTCAATAAAAGTTGACAATTTTTAAGGAAATTTGACGATTTTCAAGGAAATGTGACGATTTTCAAGACTATTTGATGATTTCTAAGAAAAGTTGACGATTTTTAAGACAATTTGACGATTTTCAAGAAAAGTTGACGATTTTCAAGGAAATTTGACGATTTTCAAGGAAATTTGACGATTTTCAAGGAAATTTGACAATTTTCAACAAAATTTGACGATTTTCAAGACAATTTGACGATTTTCAAGAAGATTTGACGATTTTCAAAAAAAGTTGATAATTTTTAAGAATTTGACGATTTTCAATAATAACAGTTGACGATTTTTAAGGAAATTTGACGATTTTCATGAAAATTTAACGATTTTCAAGACAAATTGACAATTTTCAACAAAATTTGACGATTTTCAAGACAATTTGACGATTTTCAAGGAAATTTGACGATTTTCAAGGAAATTTGATGATTTTCAAGACAATTTAACAATTTTCAACAAATTTGACGATTTTAAAGACAATTTCACGATTTTCAAGAAAAGTTGTCGATTTTTAAGAATTTGACGATTTCAAGGAAATTTGACGATTTTCAAGGAAATTTGACGATTTTCAAGGAAAATTGACGATTTTCAAGGAAATTTGACGATTTTCAAGGAAATGTGACGATTTTCAAGACTATTTGATGATTTCTAAGAAAAGTTGACGATTTTTAAGACAATTTGACGATTTTCAAGAAAAGTTGACGATTTTTAAGAATTTGAAAATTTTCAATAAAAGTTGACGATTTTCAATAAAAGTTGACGATTTTCAAGGAAATTTGACGATTTTCAACAAAATTTGACAATTTTCAAGACAATTTGACGATTTTCAAGAAGATTTGACGATTTTCAAAAAAAGTTGAAAATTTTTAAGAATTTGACGATTTTCAATAATAACAGTTGACGATTTTCAAGGAAATTTGACGATTTTCAAAACAATTTGACAATTTTCAACAAAATTTGACGATTTTCAAGACAATTTGACGATTTTCAAGACAATTTAACAATTTTCAAGAAAATTTGACGATTTTTAAGACTATTTGACGATTTCCAAGAAAAGTGGACGATTTTTAAGACAATTTGACGATTTTCAAGAAAAGTCGACGATTTTTAAGAATTTGACAATTTTCAATAAAAGTTGACGATTTTCAATAAAAGTTGACAATTTTCAAGGAAATTTGACGATTTTCAAGGAAATGTGACGATTTTCAAGACTATTTGATGATTTCTAAGAAAAGTTGACGATTTTTAAGACAATTTGACGATTTTCAAGAAAAGTTGACGATTTTTAAGAATTTGACAATTTTCAATAAAAGTTGACGATTTTCAATAAAAGTTGACAATTTTTAAGGAAATTTGACGATTTTCAAGGAAATGTGACGATTTTCAAGACTATTTGATGATTTCTAAGAAAAGTTGACGATTTTTAAGACAATTTGACGATTTTCAAGAAGATTTGACGATTTTCAAGAAAAGTTGACAATTTTTAAGAATTTGACGATTTTCAATAACAACAGTTGACGATTTTCAAGGAAATTTGACGATTTTTAAGAAAATTTAACGATTTTCAAGACAATTTGACAATTTTCAACAAAATTTGACGATTTTCAAGACAATTTGACGATTTTCAAGACAATTTAACAATTTTCAAGAAAATTTGACGATTTTCAAGACCATTTGACGATTTCCAAGAAAAGTTGACGATTTTTAAGACAATTTGACGATTTTCAAGAAAAGTTGACGATTTTTAAGAATTTGACGATTTTCAATAAAAGTTGACGATTTTCAAGGAAATTTGACGATTTTCAAGGAAATTTGACAATTTCCAACAAAATTTGACGATTTTCAAGACAATTTAACAATTTTCAAGAAAATTTGACGATTTTCAAGACTATTCGACGATTTTCAAGAAAAGTTGACAATCTTTAAGAAAAGTTGACGGTTTTCAAGAAAAATTGACGATTTTCAAGGAAATTTGACGATTTTCAAGAAAATTTGATGATTTTCAAGGAAATTTGACGACTTTCAAAAAAAATTGACAACTTTAAAGAAAACTTGACGATTTTCCAAAAAAATTGTCGATTTTAAACAAAAGTTGACGATTTTTAACAAAAGTGGACGATTTTTAAGAAAAATTGCCGATTTTCAAGAAAATTTGCCGATTTTCAAGACTTAGCGATTTTCAACAAAATTTGACAATTTTCAAGACAATTTGACGATTTTCAAGAAAAGTTGACGATTTTTAAGAATTTGACGATTTTCAAGACAATTTAGCGATTTTTAACAAAATTTGACAATTGTCAACAAAATTTGACGATTTTCAAGAAAATTTGACGATTTTCAAGACAATTTAACAATTTTCAAGAAAAGTTGACGATTTTCAAAAATTTGACGATTTTCAAGAAAAGTTGACAATCTTTAAGAAAAGTTGACGGTTTTCAAGAAAATTTGTCGATTTTAAATAAAAGTTGACGATTTGCAAGAAAAGTTGACAGTTTTCAAGAAAAGTTGACGATTTTCAAGAAAAAATTGACGATTTTTACGACAATTTGACGATTTTCAAGACAATTTTACGATTTTAAAGAAAAGTTGGCGATTTTTAACAAAAATTGACGATTTACAAAAAAAATTAATAATTTTCTAAAAAAATTGACGATTTTCAAGGAAATTTGACGATTTTCAAGACAATTTAGCGATTTTTACCAAAATGACAATTGTCAACAAAATTTGACGATTTTCAAGAAAAATTGACGATTTTCAAGGAAATTTGATGATTTTCAAGAAAATTTGATGATTTTCAAGGAAATTTGACGACTTTCAAAAAAATTTGACGATTTTAAAGAAATTTGACGATTTCCCAAACAAATTGTTGATTTTCAACAAAAGTTGACGATTTTCAAGAAAAAATTGCCGATTTTCAAGACTGAGCGATTTTCAACAAAATTTGACGATTTTCAAGACAATTTGACAATTTTCAAGAAAATTTGACGATTTTCAAAAAAATTTGACGATTTTCAAGACAATTTGACGATTTTCAAGAAAAGTTGACGATTTTTAAGAAAAGTTGACGATTTTCAAGAATTTGACGATTTTCAAGACAATTTGGCGATTTTTAACAAAATTTGACAAATGTCAACAAAATTTGACGATTTTCAAGGAAATTTGACGATTTTCAAGACAATTGAACAATTTTCAAGAAAAGTTGACGGTTTTCAAGAAAAATTGACGATTTTCAAGGAAATTTGACGATTTTCAAGAAAATTTGATGATTTTCAAGGAAATTTGACGACTTTCAAAAAAATTTGACGATTTTAAAGAAATTTGACGATTTTTCAAAAAAATTGTCGATTTTAAACAAAAGTTGACGATTTTTAAGAAAAATTGCCGATTTTCAAGACTTTGCGATTTTCAACAAAATTTGACGATTTTCAAGACAATTTGACAATTTTCAAGAAAATTTGACGATTTTCAAGAAAATTTGACGATTTTCAAGACAATTTGACGATTTTCAAGAAAAGTTGACGATTTTTAAGAATTTGACGATTTTCAAGACAATTTATTAATTTTCAAGAAAAGTTGACGATTTTCAAAAATTTGACGATATTCAAGAAAAGTTGACGATTTTCAAGAAAAGTTGACAATCTTTAAGAAAAGTTGACGGTTTTCAAGAAAAATTGACGATTTTCAAAGAAATTTGACGACTTTCAAAAAAATTTGACGATTTTAAAGAAATTTGACGATTTTCCAAAAAAATTGTCGATTTTGAACAAAAGTTGACGATTTTCAAGAAAATTTGATGATTTTCAAGGAAATTTGACGATTTTCAAGAAAATTTGATGATTTTTAAGGAAATTTGACGATTTTCAAGAAAATTTGATGATTTTCAAGGAAATTTGACGATTTTCAAGGAAATTTGACGATTTTCAAGGAAATTTGACGATTTTCAAGAAAATTTGACGATTTTAAAGAAAAGTTGACGATTTTCAAGAAAATTTGACGATTTTCAAGAAAATTTGACGATTTTAAAGAGAAGTTGACGATTTTCAAGAAAATTTGACGATTTTCGAGAAAATTTGATGATTTTCAAGGAAATTTGACGATTTTCAAGGAAATTTGACGATTTTAAAGAAAAGTTGACGATTTTCAAGAAAATTTGACGATTTTCAAGAAAATTTGACGATTTTAAAGAGAAGTTGACGATTTTCAAGAAAATTTGACGATTTTCGAGAAAATTTGATGATTTTCAAGGAAATTTGACGATTTTCAAGGAAATTTGACGATTTTAAAGAAAAGTTGACGATTTTCAACAAAATTTGACGATTTTTAAGAAAAAATGACGATTTTCAAGAGAAAATTACGATTTTCAAGAAAAATTAATGATTGTCATGAAAATTTTATGATTTTTAAGAAAATTTGACGATTTTCAAGAAAAAATTGACGATTTAAAAAAAATGCCGATTTTCAAGAGAATTTGACGATTTTAAAGAAAAGTTGACAAAAATTGACGATTTACAAAAAAATTGATGATTTTTAAGGAAATTTGACGATTTTCAAGAAAATTTGACGATTTTTAAGAAAATTTGACGATTTTCAAGAATATTTGACGATTTTCAAGAAAATTTGACGATTTTCAAGGAAATTTGACGATTTTCAAGGAAATTTGACGATTTTCAAGAAAAGTTGACGATTTTCAAGAAAATTTGACATCTTTCAAGAAAATTTGACGATTTTAAAGTAAAGTTGACGATTTTCAAGAAAATTTGACGATTTTCAAGGAAATTTGATGATTTTCAAGGAAATTTGACGATTTTAAAGAAAAGTTGACGATTTTCAAGAAAATTTGACGATTTTAAAGAAAAGTTGATGATTTTCAAGAAAATTTGACGATTTTCAAGGAAATTTGACGATTTTCAAGGAAATTTGACGATTTTAAAGAAAAGTTGACGATTTTTAAGAAAATTTGACATCTTTCAAGAAAATTTGACGATTTTAAAGAAAAGTTGACAAAAATTGACGATTTACAAAAAAATTGATGATTTTTAAGGAAATTTGACGATTTTCAAGAAAATTTGACGATTTTTAAGAAAATTTGACGATTTTTCGGAAAATTTGTCGGTTTTAAAGGAAAATTGACGATTTTAAGAAAAGTTGACGATTTTCGAAAAAAAATGACGATTTTCAAGAAAATTTGACGATTTTCAAGAAAATTTGACGATTTTCAAGAAAAGTTGAGGATTTTCAATAAAAGTTGAGGATTTTAAAGAAAATTTGACGATTTTCAAAAAAAATACGATTTTTAAGAAAATTTGACGATTTTCAGGAAAATTAACGTTTTTCAAGAAAAAATGACTTTTTTAACGAAAATTTAACAATTTTCAAAAAAATTTGCGAATTTTGTAAAAAATTTGACGATTTTCAAGAAAATTTGACGATTTTCAAGGAAATTTGACGATTTTCAAGGAAATTTGACGATTTTAAAGAAAAGTTGACGATTTTCAAGAATATTTGACCATTTTTAAGAAAAGTTGATAATTTTCAAGAAAATTTGACGATTTTCAAGAAAAATTGACAATTTCCAAGAAAATTTGAAGATTTGCAATAAAAGTTTACGATTTTTAAGAAAATTGACGATTTATAGAAAATATAACGATTTTTAAAAAAAGTTGACGATTTTCAAGAAAATTTGACCATTTTAAAGAAAAGTTGGCAATTTTCAAGACAATTTGACGATTTTCAAGAAAAAATGACGATTTTTAAGAAAGAAATGACGATTTTCAAGACAATTTAGCAATTTTCAAAAGTTAAAGATTTGTTTTTGGAAATTTTGAAAAGAGTGAAATTTGGCCTGGTTTTTTAAAAGATATTTTTAAATTTGAAAATGGTTTTTATTTTCAAAATAAAGATTTTCTAATTAAAATGTTATTATTTAAATAAAAAGTCAATTTGAATGTGTTTGAATATAAAATGAATTAAGCGCATGAAATTGAATGAATTTTCGGGTCGCGTGTGTTTGTTTCGAATTAAAATTGAATTAAATCGATATTTGCCAAAATGGTAAACATGTTCAATTACAAAATTTACAATTTTACAAATTTATTTATTTTACCTTTTCTTTTTTTTTGTTACAAAACAGTTATAAACAATTAAAATATCATATTTCAGCTTTTTTATTCATATAAAAACCATTTTGAAAACCAAAAATAGACAAATTTCAAATTTTCAAAATTTCTAAAAACAAGATATCGATAATACAAAAACAAAAATCAAAATGCGGTTTTCTTCATTAAATTTGAAAGTTAATCTATTTTCAAAAACGTTCTTGAAAATCTTAATTACTTTTTTGAAAATCGTCAAATTTTCTTTAAAATCGTCAAATTGTCTTGAAAATCGTCAAATTTTCTTGAAAATCGTCAAATTTACTTGAAAATCGTCAATTTTTCTTGAAAATCGTCAAATTTTCTTGAAAATCGTCAAATTTTCTTGAAAGTCGTCAAATTGTCTTGAAAATTGCCAACTTTTCTTTAAAATGGTCAACTTTTCTTGAAAATCGTCAAATTTTCTTAAAAATCGTCAAATTTTCTTGAAGAGTGTCAACTTTTCTTGAAAATCGTCAATTTTTCTTGAAAATCGTCAAATTTTCTTAAAAATCGTCAAATTTTCTTGAAGATTGTCAACTTTTCTTGAAAATCGTCAAATAGTCTTGAAAATCGTCAACTTTTCTTGAAAATCGTAAAATTTTCTTAAAAATCGTCAACTTTTTTTGAAAATCGTCAACTTTTTTTGAAAATCGTCGAATTTTCTTGAAAATCGTCATATTTTCGTAACAATCATTAATTTTTTTTGAAAATCGTAATTTTTCTTGAAAATCGTCAAATCTTGAAATTTGTCAATTTTTTGTAAAAATCGTTAACTGTTCTTTAAAATCGTCAAATTGTCTTGAAAATCGTCAAATTTTCTTGAAAATCGCCAAATTGTCTTGAAAATCGTCAAATTTTCTTGAAAATCGCCAAATTGTCTTGAAAATCGTCAAATTTCCTTGAAAATCGTCACTTTTTCTTGACATTCGTAATTGTTTCATTTTTTTTTCGTCAAAATTCCTTGAAAATCGTCAACTTTTCTTTAAAACCGTCAATTTTTCTATAAACCGTCAATTTTCTTGAAAATCGTCAATTTTTTCTTGAAAATCGTAAACTTTTATTGAAAATCGTCAAATTTTCTTGAAAATCATCAAATTTTCTTAAAAATCATTAATTTTTCTTGAAAATAGAAATTTCCTCTTGAAAATCGTCATTTTTTCTTAAAAATCGTCAACTTTTCTTGAAAATCGTCAAATTTTGTTGAAAATCGTCAACTTTTCTTTAAAATCGTTAAATTTTCTTTAAAATCCTTAAATTGTCTTGAAAATCGCCTAATCGTCTTAAAAATCGTCTAATTTGGTTGAAAATCGTCATCTTTTCTTAAAAATCGTCATTTTTTTCTTAAAAATCGTCAACTTTTCTTGAAAATCGTCAAATTTTGTTGAAAATCGTCAACTTTTCTTTAAAATCGTTAAATTTTCTTTAAAATCCTTAAATTGTCTTGAAAATCGCCTAATCGTCTTAAAAATCGTCAAATTTTGTTGAAAATCGTCATCTTTTCTTGAAAATCGTCAAATTTTGTTGAAAATCGTCAAATTTTCTTGAAAATCGTCATTTTTTTCTTAAAAATCGTCAACTTTTCTTGAAAATCGTCAAATTTTGTTGAAAATCGTCAACTTTTCTTTAAAATCGTTAAATTTTCTTTAAAATCCTTAAATTGTCTTGAAAATCGCCTAATCGTCTTAAAAATCGTCAAATTTTGTTGAAAATCGTCATCTTTTCTTGAAAATCGTCAAATTTTGTTGAAAATCGTCAAATTTTCTTGAAAATCGTCATTTTTTTCTTAAAAATCGTCGTCAACTTTTCTTGAAAATCGTCAAATTTTGTTGAAAATCGTCAACTTTTCTTTAAAATCGTCAACTTTTTTTTAAAATCGTTAAATTTTCTTTAAAATCGTTAAATTGTCTTGAAAATCGTTAAATTGGTTTGAAAATCGCCTAATCGTCTTAAAAATCGTTAAATTTTGTTGAAAATCGTCATCTTTTCTTGAAAATAGTCAAATTTTGTTGAAAATCGTCATCTTTTCTTGAAAATCGTCAAATTTTGTTGAAAATCGTCAACTTTTCTTTAAAATCGTTAAATTTTCTTTAAAATCGTTAAATTGGTTTGAAAATCGCCTAATCGTCTTAAAAATCGTTAAATTTTGTTAAAAATCGTCATCTTTTCTTGAAAATCGTCAAATTTTGTTGAAAATCGTCAACTTTTCTTTAAAATCGTCAAATTTTCTTAAAAATCGTCAACTTTTCTTTAAAATCGTTAAATTTTCTTCAAAATCGTTAAATTGTCTTGAAAATCGTCTAATCGTCTTGAAAATCGTCATCTTTTTTTGAAAATCGTCAAATTTTCTTGAAAATCGTCAAATTTTCTTGAAAATCGTCAACTTTTCTTTAAAATCGTTGTTTTCTTTAAAATCGTTAAATTGTCTTGAAAATCGTCTAATCGTCTTGAAAATCGTTAAATTTTGTTGAAAATCGTCATCTTTTCTTGAAAATCGTCAAATTTTGTTAAAAATCGTCAACTTTCTTTAAAATCGTCAATTTTTTTTTGTAAATCATCAATTTCTATTAAAAATCGTCAACCTTTCTTTAAAATTGTCAAATTGTCTTGAAAATCGTCAAATTTTGTTGAAAATCGTCAACTTTTCTTTAAAATCATCAACTTTTCTTGAAAATCGTCAACTTTTCTTTAAAATCGTCAAATTTTCTTTAAAATCGTCAACTTTTCTTTAAAATCGTTAAATTTTCTTTAAATTTGTTAAATTTTCTTTAAAATCGTTAAATTGGTTTGAAAATCGCCTAATCGTCTTAAAAATCGTTAAATTTTGTTGAAAATCGTCATCTTTTCTTGAAAATCGTCAAATTTTGTTGAAAATCGTCAACTTTTCTTTAAAATCGTCAAATTTTCTTTAAAATCGTCAACTTTTCTTTAAAATCGTTAAATTTTCTTTAAAATCGTTAAATTGTCTTGAAAATCGTCTAATCGTCTTGAAAATCGTCAAATTTTGTTGAAAATCGCCATCTTTTCTTAAATCGTCAAATTTTGTTGAAAATCGTCAACTTTTCTTTAAAATCGTCAAATTTTTTTGAAAATCGTCAACTTTTCATAAAATCGACAAATTTTCTAAAATATCGTCAAATTTTCTTTAAAATCGTCAACTTTTCTTTAAAATCGTTAAATTTTCTTTAAAATCGTTAAATTTTCTTTAAAATCGTTAAATTGTCTTGAAAATCGTTAAATTGGTTTGAAAATCGCCTAATCGTCTTAAAAATCGTTAAATTTTGTTGAAAATCGTCATCTTTTCTTGAAAATAGTCAAATTTTGTTGAAAATCGTCATCTTTTCTTGAAAATCGTCAAATTTTGTTGAAAATCGTCAACTTTTCTTTAAAATCGTCAACTTTTCTTTAAAATCGTTAAATTTTCTTTAAAATCGTTAAATTTTCTTTAAAATCGTTAAATTGTCTTGAAAATCGTTAAATTGGTTTAAAAATCGCCAAATCGTCTTAAAAATCGTTAAATTTTGTTGACAATCGTCAACTTTTCTTTAAAATCGTCTAATTTTCTTGAAAATCGTCAACTTTTCTTTAAAATCGTCAAATTTTGTTGAAAATCGTCAACTTTTCTTTAAAATTGTTAAATTTTCTTTAAACTCGTTAAATTGTCTTGAAAATCGTCTAGTCGTCTTGAAAATCGTCAAATTTTGTTGAAAATCGTCATCTTTTCTTGAAAATCGTCAAATTTTGTTGAAAATCGTCAACTTTTCTTTAAAATCGTCAAATTTTGTTGAAAATCGTCAACTTTTCTTTAAAATCGTCAAATTTTGTTGAAAATCGTCATCTTTTCTTGAAAATCGTCAAATTTTGTTGAAAATCGTCATCTTTTCTTGAAAATCGTCAAATTTTGTTGAAAATCGTCAACTTTTCTTTAAAATCGCTAAATTGTCTTGAAAATCGTCAAATTTTGTTGAAAATCGTCAATTTTACTTGAAAATCGTCAACTTTCTTGAAAATCATCAACTTTCTTGAAAATCGTCAAATTTTCTTAAAAATCGCCAAATTGTCTTGAAAATCGTCAAATTTTCTTAAAAATCGTCAATTTTTTCTTGAAAACAACTGAAATATAGTTTTTTCTATTCAATCAGAAATTTAATCCAGAATCAAAATTTCCATACAAAAAATCCCAAAAACAATTAAAAAAAGTATGTTAATAAAATAAAAAGTTTCGAGAGAGAGAGAGCTTCGAGATTATTTAACTCCACTCAAACTCTTTTTTTTTATTATTTATTTCCATCGTAATCAACAAAGTTTGGCGCCCGAATTTCATTTCGGAACATTCCAGAATCAACATCGAGACGAATATTTTATAAAAGGGACGAAACATAACCTTAAAAGAGAACCACCGAAAAGGGACAACTTTTCACCAACAACTTTTTGTGAGAGAGAGAGAGTTTGTTATTTAATTTTTTACTGCTCTCGTAAAAAGGGATCTCTACTTTAAATGAGAAAATTAGCTTTTCCTATTTTTTCCTTCCTTTTATTAGAGAGAATTAGTTCGTATTTTAAAATTAATGAAAATATGTCTTTGTGCGTCTCAGGACGCGCGACAGAAGTGATAACTTCACCTAATCTAAGTTAAACTATTTAATATTAGCTGGCCCGGCGAACTTCGTACCGCCTAACAATAAATATTTTTTTTTCATTTCCTTTTTTACAATTTTTACATTTTTTTTTACATTAATTTCCCATTTTTTTATCGATAAAAAATTAAATATAAACAGTGTCATCTATTGCATACTTGCACGACCTAAAAATATGATTGTAAGAGGAAAATTGTATAAAAATCGATAAATAAGCTTAATTAATTGGTTTTAAACACAAATTAATCGATATTTTTATCAAAATTGCAATTTTGTCGAATATTTGACAATTCTTCTTCTTTTTCTCAGTGAGCATGACAGATGTCAAAATTTAAAAATCTGTTAATATTTCAAACATCCTTTATTATTTTCAGTTAAATATCGATAAATAAGCTTTATTAATCGATTATAATGACAAATTAATCGATATTTTCTTAAAAAATTACGATTTTATTGAATATCTGACAATTCTTCTTCTTTTTCTTAGTGAGCATGACAAATGTCAAAAATTAAAAATCTGTTAATATTTTAAACATCCTTCATTATTTTCGATCAAATATCGATAAATACGCTTAATTAATCGATTTAAAACACAAATTAATCAACATTTTAATCAAAAATTGCAATTTTATTGAATATTTGACAATTTTTCTTCTTTTTCTCAGTGAGCATGACAGATGTCAAAATTTAAAAATCTGTTAATATTTCAAACATCCTTTATTATTTTCGGTTAAATATCGATAAATAAGCATTATTAATCTATTATAATGACAAATTAATTAATATTTTCTTAAAAATTTCGATTTTATGCGAATTATATCATAAAATAGATATTCTGTCAAAAATGACCTTGAACGTTATAGAAAAAGTTGCTAATTTTTAAAAAAAATCTATTTTTAATAAAAATATGATTAAATTTGAACAGAAAACTGTTAAAATTTGTCAAAAATGCAATTTTTTTCAAAAAATACCAAATGATGTTCGAAATATACGCAGATTTCAAAAATTATACAAATAAGAGATCAATCTGTCAAAAATTATAAATCTACTTATATTTCAAACATCCTTCAATATTTTCGATAAAAAATCGATAAATACGTTTTATTAATCGATTATAAACACAAATTAATCGATATTTTCATTAAATATTTTCTTCTTCTTCTTTTTCTTAGTGAGCATGACAAATGTCAAAAATTAAAAATCTGTTAATATTTCAAACATCCTTTATTATTTTCGATCAAATATCGATAAATACGCTTAATTAATCGATTATAAACACAAATTAATCGATATTTTATTAAAAAATTACGATTTTATTGAATATCTGACAATTCTTCTTCTTTTTCTTAGTGAGCATGACAAATGTCAAAAATTAAAAATCTGTTAATATTTCAAACATCCTTCATTATTTTCAATAAAAAATCGATAAATACGCTTAATTAATCGATTATAAACACAAATTAATCGATATTTTATTAAAAAATTACGATTTTATTGAATATCTGACAATTCTTCTTCTTTTTCTTAGTGAGCATGACAAATGTCAAAAATTAAAAATCCGTTAATATTTCAAACATCCTTCATTATTTTCGATAAAAAATCGATAAATACGCTTAATTAATCGATTATAAACACAAATTAATCGATATTTTTATTAAAAATTGCGATTTTATTGAATATCTGACAATTCTTCTTCTTTATCTTAGTGAGCATGACAGATGTCAAAAATTAAAAATCCGTTAATATTTCAAACATCCTTGATTATTTTCGATCAAATATCGATAAATACGCTTAATTAATCGATTATAAACACAAATTAATCGATATTTTTATTAAAAATTGCGATTTTATTGAATATCTGACAATTCTTCTTCTTTTTCTTAGTGAGCATGACAAATGTCAAAAATTAAAAATCTGTTAATATTTCAAACATCCTTCATTATTTTCGATAAAAAATCGATAAATACGCTTAATTAATCGATTATAAACACAAATTAATCGATATTTTATTAAAAAATTACGATTTTATTGAATATCTGACAATTCTTCTTCTTTTTCTTAGTGAGCATGACAAATGTCAAAAATTAAAAATCCGTTAATATTTCAAACATCCTTCATTATTTTCGATAAAAAATCGATAAATACGCTTAATTAATCGATTATAAACACAAATTAATCGATATTTTTATTAAAAATTGCGATTTTATTGAATATCTGACAATTCTTCTTCTTTATCTTAGTGAGCATGACAGATGTCAAAAATTAAAAATCTGTTAATATTTCAAACATCCTTCATTATTTTCGATTAAAAATCGATAAATAAGCTTAATTAATCGATTAGAAACACAAATTAATCGATATTTTTATTAAAAATTGCGATTTTATTGAATATCTGACAATTCTTCTTCTTTTTCTTAGTGAGCATGACAAATGTCAAAAATTAAAAATCTGTTAATATTTCAAACATCCTTTATTATTTTCAATAAAAAATCGATAAATACGCTTAATTAATCGATTATAAACACAAATTAATCGATATTTTATTAAAAAATTACGATTTTATTGAATATCTGACAATTCTTCTTCTTTTTCTTAGTGAGCATGACAAATGTCAAAAATTAAAAATCTGTTAATATTTCAAACATCCTTCATTATTTTCGATAAAAAATCGATAAATACGCTTAATTAATCGATTATAAACACAAATTAATCGATATTTTCTTAAAAAATTACGATTTTATTGAATATTTTACAATTCTTCTTCTTTTTCTTAGTGAGCATGACAAATGTCAAAAATTAAAAATCCGTTAATATTTCAAACATCCTTCATTATTTTCGATAAAAAATCGATAAATACGCTTTATTAATCGATTAGAAACACAAATTAATCGATATTTTATTAAAAAATTACGATTTTATTGAATATCTGACAATTCTTCTTCTTTTTCTTAGTGAGCATGACAAATGTCAAAAATTAAAAATCCGTTAATATTTCAAACATCCTTCATTATTTTCGATAAAAAATCGATAAATACGCTTAATTAATCGATTATAAACACAAATTAATCGATATTTTTATTAAAAATTGCGATTTTATTGAATATCTGACAATTCTTCTTCTTTTTCTTAGTGAGCATGACAAATGTCAAAAATTAAAAATCTGTTAATATTTCAAACATCCTTCATTATTTTCAATAAAAAATCGATAAATACGCTTAATTAATCGATTATAAACACAAATTAATCGATATTTTATTAAAAAATTACGATTTTATTGAATATCTGACAATTCTTCTTCTTTTTCTTAGTGAGCATGACAAATGTCAAAAATTAAAAATCCGTTAATATTTCAAACATCCTTCATTATTTTCGATAAAAAATCGATAAATACGCTTAATTAATCGATTATAAACACAAATTAATCGATATTTTTATTAAAAATTGCGATTTTATTGAATATCTGACAATTCTTCTTCTTTATCTTAGTGAGCATGACAGATGTCAAAAATTAAAAATCCGTTAATATTTCAAACATCCTTGATTATTTTCGATCAAATATCGATAAATACGCTTAATTAATCGATTATAAACACAAATTAATCGATATTTTTATTAAAAATTGCGATTTTATTGAATATCTGACAATTCTTCTTCTTTTTCTTAGTGAGCATGACAAATGTCAAAAATTAAAAATCTGTTAATATTTCAAACATCCTTCATTATTTTCGATAAAAAATCGATAAATACGCTTAATTAATCGATTATAAACACAAATTAATCGATATTTTATTAAAAAATTACGATTTTATTGAATATCTGACAATTCTTCTTCTTTTTCTTAGTGAGCATGACAAATGTCAAAAATTAAAAATCCGTTAATATTTCAAACATCCTTCATTATTTTCGATAAAAAATCGATAAATACGCTTAATTAATCGATTATAAACACAAATTAATCGATATTTTTATTAAAAATTGCGATTTTATTGAATATCTGACAATTCTTCTTCTTTATCTTAGTGAGCATGACAGATGTCAAAAATTAAAAATCTGTTAATATTTCAAACATCCTTCATTATTTTCGATTAAAAATCGATAAATAAGCTTAATTAATCGATTAGAAACACAAATTAATCGATATTTTTATTAAAAATTGCGATTTTATTGAATATCTGACAATTCTTCTTCTTTTTCTTAGTGAGCATGACAAATGTCAAAAATTAAAAATCTGTTAATATTTCAAACATCCTTTATTATTTTCGGTTAAAAATCGATAAATAAGCTTTATTAATCGATTATAATGACAAATTAATTGATATTTTCTTAAAAATTTCGATTTTATGCGAATTATATCATAAAATAGATATTCTGTCAAAAGTGGCCTTGAACGTTATGGAAAAAGTTGCTAACTTTTTAAAAAAATCTATTTTTAATAAAAATATGATTAAATTTGAACAGAAAACTGTTAAAATTTGTCAAAAATGCAATTTTTTTCAAAAAATATCAAATGATGTTCGAAATATACGCAGATTTCAAAAAATATACAAATAAGAGATCAATCTGTCAAAAATTATAAATCTGCTTATATTTCAAACATCCTTCAATATTTTCGATAAAAAATCGATAAATACGTTTTATTAATCGATTATAAACACAAATTAATCGATATTTTCATTAAAACTTTTCTTCTTCTTCTTTTTCTTAGTGAGCATGACAAATGTCAAAAATTAAAAATCTGTTAATATTTCAAACATCCTTCATTATTTTCGATAAAAAATCGATAAATACGCTTAATTAATCGATTATAAACACAAATTAATCGATATTTTATTAAAAAATTACGATTTTATTGAATATCTGACAATTCTTCTTCTTTTTCTTAGTGAGCATGACAAATGTCAAAAATTAAAAATCTGTTAATATTTCAAACATCCTTCATTATTTTCAATAAAAAATCGATAAATACGCTTAATTAATCGATTATAAACACAAATTAATCGATATTTTATTAAAAAATTACGATTTTATTGAATATCTGACAATTCTTCTTCTTTTTCTTAGTGAGCATAACAAATGTCAAAAATTAAAAATCCGTTAATATTTCAAACATCCTTTATTATTTTCGATCAAATATCGATAAATACGCTTAATTAATCGATTATAAACACAAATTAATCAATATTTTCTTAAAAAATTACGATTTTATTGAATATCTGACAATTCTTCTTCTTTTTCTTAGTGAGCATGACAAATGTCAAAAATTAAAAATCTGTTAATATTTCAAACATCCTTCATTATTTTCGATCAAATATCGATAAATACGCTTAATTAATCGATTATAAACACAAATTAATCAATGTTTTCTTAAAAAATTACGATTTTATTGAATATCTGACAATTCTTCTTCTTTTTCTTAGGGAGCATGACAAATGTCAAAAATTAAAAATCTGGTAATATTTCAAACATCCTTCATTATTTTCGATCAAATATCGATAAATACGCTTAATTAATCGATTATAAACACAAATTAATAAATATTTTCTTAAAAAATTACGATTTTATTGAATATCTGACAATTCTTCTTCTTTTTCTTAGTGAGCATGACAAATGTCAAAAATTAAAAATCTGTTAATATTTCAAACATCCTTCATTATTTTCGATCAAATATCGATAAATACGCTTAATTAATCGATTATAAACACAAATTAATCAATGTTTTCTTAAAAAATTACGATTTTATTGAATATCTGACAATTCTTCTTCTTTTTCTTAGTGAGCATGACAAATGTCAAAAATTAAAAATCTGTTAATATTTCAAACATCCTTCATTATTTTCAATAAAAAATCGATAAATACGCTTAATTAATCGATTATAAACACAAATTAATCGATATTTTATTAAAAAATTACGATTTTATTGAATATCTGACAATTCTTCTTCTTTTTCTTAGTGAGCATAACAAATGTCAAAAATTAAAAATCCGTTAATATTTCAAACATCCTTTATTATTTTCGATCAAATATCGATAAATACGCTTAATTAATCGATTATAAACACAAATTAATCAATATTTTCTTAAAAAATTACGATTTTATTGAATATCTGACAATTCTTCTTCTTTTTCTTAGTGAGCATGACAAATGTCAAAAATTAAAAATCTGTTAATATTTCAAACATCCTTCATTATTTTCAATAAAAAATCGATAAATACGCTTAATTAATCGATTATAAACACAAATTAATCGATATTTTATTAAAAAATTACGATTTTATTGAATATCTGACAATTCTTCTTCTTTTTCTTAGTGAGCATGACAAATGTCAAAAATTAAAAATCTGTTAATATTTCAAACATCCTTCATTATTTTCAATAAAAAATCGATAAATACGCTTAATTAATCGATTATAAACACAAATTAATCGATATTTTATTAAAAAATTACGATTTTATTGAATATCTGACAATTCTTCTTCTTTTTCTTAGTGAGCATGACAAATGTCAAAAATTAAAAATCCGTTAATATTTCAAACATCCTTCATTATTTTCGATAAAAAATCGATAAATACGCTTAATTAATCGATTATAAACACAAATTAATCGATATTTTCTTAAAAAATTACGATTTTATTGAATATTTTACAATTATTCTTCTTTTTCTTAGTGAGCATGACAAATATCAAAAATTAAAAATCCGTTAATATTTCAAACATCCTTCATTACTTTCGATTAAAAATTGATAAATAAGCTTAAATAATCGATTATAAACACAAATTAATCGATATTTTTATTAAAAATTGCGATTTTATTGAATATCTGACAATTCTTCTTCTTTATCTTAGTGAGCATGACAGATGTCAAAAATTAAAAATCCGTTAATATTTCAAACATCCTTGATTATTTTCGATCAAATATCGATAAATACGCTTAATTAATCGATTATAAACACAAATTAATCGATATTTTTATTAAAAATTGCGATTTTATTGAATATCTGACAATTCTTCTTCTTTTTCTTAGTGAGCATGACAAATGTCAAAAATTAAAAATCTGTTAATATTTCAAACATCCTTCATTATTTTCGATAAAAAATCGATAAATACGCTTAATTAATCGATTATAAACACAAATTAATCGATATTTTATTAAAAAATTACGATTTTATTGAATATCTGACAATTCTTCTTCTTTTTCTTAGTGAGCATGACAAATGTCAAAAATTAAAAATCTGTTAATATTTCAAACATCCTTCATTATTTTCAATAAAAAATCGATAAATACGCTTAATTAATCGATTATAAACACAAATTAATCGATATTTTATTAAAAAATTACGATTTTATTGAATATCTGACAATTCTTCTTCTTTTTCTTAGTGAGCATGACAAATGTCAAAAATTAAAAATCTGTTAATATTTTAAACATCCTTTATTATTTTCGATCAAATATCGATAAATACGCTTAATTAATCGATTATAAACACAAATTAATCGATATTTTTATTAAAAATTGCGATTTTATTGAATATCTGACAATTCTTCTTCTTTATCTTAGTGAGCATGACAGATGTCAAAAATTAAAAATCCGTTAATATTTCAAACATCCTTCATTATTTTCGATTAAAAATCGATAAATAAGCTTTATTAATCGATTATAAACAGAAATTAATCGATATTTTCTTAAAAATTTCGATTTTTTGCGAATTATATCATAAAATAAATATTCTGTTAAAAGTGGCCTTGAACGTTATAGAAAAAGTTGCTAATTTAAAAAAAAAATCGATTTTTGATAAAAATATGATTAAATTTGAATAGAAAAGTGTTAAAACTTCTCAAAAATGCAATTTTTTTCAAAAAATATGAAAGGATGTTCGAAATATACGCAGATTTGAAAAATTATAAAAATCAACCTTCTCCTAATAATAACTAATACAACATAAAAAGAATTAGTAAAATCGGTCCAGCCATTCACGCGTGATGCCATGACCAAGGAAAACGGGTTTCATTTTTATATATATATATATAGATCGTCATTTTTGCTTGAAAAGCGCCAATTTTTCTTTAAAATCGTCAAATTTCTTTGAAAATCGTCAAATTTCCTTGAAAATCGTCAAATTTTTTTGAAGATCGTCATATTTTCTTAAAAATCGTCAACTTTTCTTTAAAATTGTCAAATTTTCTTGAAAGTCGTCAAATTGTCTTGAAAATCGTCAAATTTTATTGAAAATCGTATTTTTTTCTTAAAAATCATCAAATTTTCTTGACAATCATTAATCAATCAGATATTTAAAAATCTTTTTTTTTTGTATCTGATTAAAACCTTCTACTTATACAAAAAAGAGTATCTAAAATTTCAAAATATATTTTTCTTTTTCTATTTATATAGTAAAAAAAAGAGAAGGTAAATAAAAATCCAGTAAAAGTATCAAAATGTTGAAATACGTATTTCGTTATATATTTTCTTTTTAAAGAAAAAGAAAATATTTACATTTTCTTTGAATGTGACAGTTTTTCCTTTTTATGGACTCGTCATTTTTATCTCTCCCGGGAAAAACGCACACTCGACTCGACTCGACTCTCGCTTTTCCGACTTTTTTTTCGTCTATTTTTTATTCACTCAAATGGATGAAAAGGCATTCGTTTCGTTTCATTCAAATTGTTTACGAAATATAAAAAAAACGACGTTTGCAATAAATTCGTCATAATCTAAAATACTATTCGTAATCTGTATGGAAAATTGTAATAAAAAATATGATTTTTAAAAATTTTGAAAAATGAAATATTTCGGAATGTCAGACATGTTTTGAAACACCCAGGACAAGTTTTTGAGAGTTTGGGATTAGTTTTGAAACTGTCAGACAAGTTTTCAGACTGTCAGACAAGTTTTAAGAGTCTAGAATAAGTTTTGGAATCTTCTGACAAGTTTTGTAACTGTCAGACAAGTTTTGTAACTGTCAGACAAGTTTTGTAACTGTCAGACAAGTTTTGAGACACTCGAACAAGTTTTGAGAGTTTAAGATAAGTTTTGGAATCTTCTGACAAGTTTTGGAACTGTCAGACAAGTTTGGAAACACTCTTAGGAGAATCTATGATTAGTTTTGGGATCTTTTAATAAGTTTTGAGACTGTCAGACAAGTTTTGAGAGTGTTGGATAAGTTTTAGGATTGTCTGACAAGTTTTGTGATTGTCGGACATGTTTTGAGATACTCAGGACAAGTTTTGAGAGTCCGGGATTAGTTTTGGGATCTTCTTACAAGTTTTGAGGATGTCAGACATGCTTTGAGACACTCGGACAAGTTTTGAGAGTCTAAGATAAGTTTTGGAATCTTCTGACAAGTTTTGGAACTGTTAGACAAGTTTTGAGACACTCTAGGAGAATCTAGGATTAGTTTTGGGATCTTCTAATAGGTTTTGGACTGTCAGAAAAGTTTTGAGAGTGTTGGATAAGTTTTAGGATCTTCTGACAAGTTTTGTGATTGTCAGACATGTTTTGAGATACTCAGGACAAGTTTTGAGAGTTTGGAATTAGTTTTGGGATCTTCTGAAAAGTTTTAGAACTGTCAGACAAGTTTTGAAACACTAGAAGAGTCTAGGATTAGTTTTGAAACTGTCAGACAAGTTTTGAGACTAGGATAAATTTTGTGACCGTCAGACAAGTTTTAAGAGTCTAGGATAAGTTTTAAAATCTTCTGACAAGTTTCGTGACTGTCAGACATGTTTTTGAGACACCCAGGACAAGTTTTGAGAGTCCAGGATTAGTTTTGGAATCTTCTGACAAGTTTTGGAACTGTCAGACAAGTTTTGAGACACTCTAGAAGAGTCTAGAATCAGTTTTGAAACTGTCAGACAAGTTTTGAGACTCTAGGATAAATTTTGTGACCGTCAGACAAGTTTTAAGAGTCTAAGATAAGTTTTTGAATTTTCTGACAAGTTTTGTGACTGTCAGACATGTTTTGAGACACTCTGACAAGTTTTGAGAGTTTGGAATTGGTTTTGGGATCTTCTGAAAAGTTTGAGAACTGTCAGACAAATTTTAAGACAGTCTAGAAGAGTCTAGGATTAGTTTTGAAACTGTCAGACAAGTTTTGAGACTTTAGGATAAATTTTGTGATCGTCAGACAAGTTTTAAGAATCTAGGATAAGTTTTTAAATCTTCTGACAGGTTTTGTGACTGTCAGACATGTTTTGAAACACTCAGGACAAGTTTTGAGAGTCTGGGATTAGTTTTGGGATCTTCTGACAAGTTTTGAAACTGTCAGACAAGTTTTGAGACACTCTAGAAGAGTCTAGGATCAGTTTTGAAACTGTTAGACAAGTTTTGAGACTCTAGGATAAATTTTGTGACCGTCAGACAAGTTTTAAGAGTCTAAGATAAGTTTTTGAATCTTCTGATAAGTTTTGTAACTGTCAGACATGTTTTGAGACACTCGGACAAGTTTTGAGAGTTTGGGATTAGTTTTGGGATCTTCTGACAAGTTTTGGAACTGTCAGACAAGTTTTGAGACACTCTAGAAGAGTCTAGGATCAGTTTTGAAACTGTCAGACAAGTTTTGAGACTTTAGGATAAATTTTGTGATCGTCAGACAAGTTTTAAGAATCTAGGATAAGTTTTTAAATCTTCTGACAGGTTTTGTGACTGTCAGACATGTTTTGAAACACTCAGGACAAGTTTTGAGAGTCTGGGATTAGTTTTTTGATCTTCTGACAAGTTTTGAAACTGTCAGACAAGTTTTGAGACACTCTAGAAGAGTCTAGGATCAGTTTTGAAACTGTTAGACAAGTTTTGAGACTCTAGGATAAATTTTGTGACCGTCAGACAAGTTTTAAGAGTCTAGGATAAGTTTTTGAATCTTCTGACAAGTTTTGTGACTGCCAGACATGTTTTGAGACACTCAGGACAAGTTTTGAGAGTCTGGGATTAGTTTTGGGATCCTCTGACAAGTTTTGGAAGTGTCAGACAAGTTTTGAGACACTCTAGAAGAGTCTAGGATCAGTTTTGAAACTGTCAGACAAGTTTTGAGACTCTAGGATAAATTTTTTGACCGTCAGACAAGTTTTAAGAGTCTAGGATAAGTTTTTGAATCTTCTGAGAAGTTTTATAACTGTCAGACATGTTTTTGAGACACTCAGGACAAGTTTTGAGAGTCCAGGATTAGTTTTGGAATCTTCTGACAAGTTTTGGAACTGTCAGACAAGTTTTGAGACAGTCTAGAAGAGTCTAGGATCAGTTTTGAAACTGTCAGACAAGTTTTGAGACTCTAGGATAAATTTTGTGACCGTCAGACAAGTTTTAAGAGTCTAGGATAAGTTTTTGAATCTTCTGACAAGTTTTGTGACTGTCAGACATGTTTTTGAGACACTCAGGACAAGTTTTTGAGAGTTTGGAATTAGTTTTGGGATCTTCTGAAAAGTTTTAGAACTGTCAGACAAGTTTTGAGACACTCTAGAAGAGTCTAGGATCAGTTTTGATACTGTCAGACAAGTTTTGAGACTCTAGGATAAATTTTGTGACCGTCAGACAAATTTTAAGTGTCTAGGATAAGTTTTTGAATCTTCTGACAAGTTTTGTGACTGTCAGACATGTTTTGAGACACTCTGGCAAGTTTTAAGAATTTGGAATTGGTTTTGGGATCTTTTGAAAAGTTTTAGAACTGTCAGACAAGTTTTGAGACACTCTAGAAGAGTCTAGGATCAGTTTTGAAACTGTCAGACAAGTTTTGAGACTTTAGGATAAATTTTGTGATCGTCAGACAAGTTTTAAGAATCTAGGATAAGTTTTTAAATCTTCTGACAGGTTTTGTGACTGTCAGACATGTTTTGAAACACTCAGGACAAGTTTTGAGAGTCTGGGATTAGTTTTGGGATCTTCTGACAAGTTTTGAAACTGTCAGACAAGTTTTGAGACACTCTAGAAGAGTCTAGGATCAGTTTTGAAACTGTCAGACAAGTTTTGAGACTCTAGGATAAATTTTGTGATCGTCAGACAAGTTTTAAGAATCTAGGATAAGTTTTTAAATCTTCTGACAGGTTTTGTGACTGTCAGACATGTTTTGAAACACTCAGGACAAGTTTTGAGAGTCTGGGATTAGTTTTGGGATCTTCTGACAAGTTTTGAAACTGTCAGACAAGTTTTGAGACACTCTAGAAGAGTCTAGGATCAGTTTTGAAACTGTTAGACAAGTTTTGAGACTCTAGGATAAATTTTGTGACCGTCAGACAAGTTTTAAGAGTCTAAGATAAGTTTTTGAATCTTCTGATAAGTTTTGTAACTGTCAGACATGTTTTGAGACACTCGGACAAGTTTTGAGAGTTTGGGATTAGTTTTGGGATCTTCTGACAAGTTTTGGAACTGTCAGACAAGTTTTGAGACACTCTAGAAGAGTCTAGGATCAGTTTTGAAACTGTCAGACAAGTTTTGAGACTAGGATAAATTTTGTGACCGTCAGACAAGTTTTAAAACTCTAGGATAAGTTTTTGAATCTTCTGACAAGTTTTGTGACTGTCAGACATGTTTTGAGACACTCAGGACAAGTTTTGAGAGTCTGGAATTACTTTTGGGATCTTCTGACAAGTTTTGGAAGTGTCACACAACTTTTGAGACACTCTAGAAGAGTCTAGGATCAGTTTTGAAACTGTCAGACAAGTTTTGAGACTCTAGGATAAATTTTGTGACCGTCAGACAAGTTTTAAGAGTTTAGGATAAGTTTTTGAAGCTTCTGACAAGTTTTGTGACTGTCAGACATGTTTTGAGACACTCAGGAGAAGTTTTGAGAGTCTGGGATTAGTTTTGGAATCTTCTGACAAGTTTTGGAACTGTCAGACAAGTTTTGAGACACTCTAGAAAACTCTAGGATCAGTTTTGAAACTGTCAGACAAGTTTAGAGACTCTAGGATAAATTTTGTGACCGTCAGACAAGTTTTAAGAGTCTAGGATAATTTTTTGAATCTTCTGACAAGTTTTGTGACTGTCAGACATGTTTTGAAACACTCACGACAAGTTTTGAGAGTCCAGGATTAGTTTTGGAATCTTCTGAAAAGTTTTAGAACTGTCAGACAAGTTTTGAGACACTCTAGAAGAGTCTAGGATCAGTTTTGAAACTGTCAGACAAGTTTTGAGACTCTAGGATAAATTTTGTGACCGTCAGACAAGTTTTAAGAGTCTAGGATAACTTTTTGAATCTTCTGACAAGTTTTGTAACTGTCAGACATGTTTTTGAGACACTCAGGATAAGTTTTGAGAGTCCAGGATTAGTTTTGGAATCTTCTGACAAGTTTTAGAACTGTCAGACAAGTTTTGAAACTGTCAGACAAGTTTTGAGACTCTAGGATAAATTTTGTGACCGTCAGACAAGTTTTAAGAGTCTAGGATAACTTTTTTAATCTTCTGACAAGTTTTGTAACTGTCAGACATGTTTTTGAGACACTCAGGATAAGTTTTGAGAGTCCAGGATTAGTTTTGGAATCTTCTGACAAGTTTTAGAACTGTCAGACAAGTTTTGAAACTGTCAGACAAGTTTTGAGACTCTAGGATAAATTTTGTGACCGTCAGACAAGTTTTAAGAGTCTAGGATAACTTTTTTAATCTTCTGACAAGTTTTGTAACTGTCAGACATGTTTTTGAGACACTCAGGATAAGTTTTGAGAGTTCAGGATTAGTTTTGGAATCTTCTGACAAGTTTTAGAACTGTCAGACAAGTTTTGAAACTGTCAGACAAGTTTTGAGACTCTAGGATAAATTTTGTGACCGTCAGACAAGTTTTGAGACTCTAGGATAAATTTTGTGACCGTCAGACAAGTTTTAAGAGTCTAGGATAACTTTTTGAATCTTCTGACAAGTTTTGTAACTGTCAGACATGTTTTTGAGACACTCAGGATAAGTTTTGAGAGTCCAGGATTAGTTTTGGAATCTTCTGACAAGTTTTAGAACTGTCAGACAAGTTTTGAAACTGTCAGACAAGTTTTGAGACTCTAGGATAAATTTTGTGACCGTCAGACAAGTTTTAAGAGTCTAGGATAACTTTTTTAATCTTCTGACAAGTTTTGTAACTGTCAGACATGTTTTTGAGACACTCAGGATAAGTTTTGAGAGTCCAGGATTAGTTTTGGAATCTTCTGACAAGTTTTAGAACTGTCAGACAAGTTTTGAAACTGTCAGACAAGTTTTGAGACTCTAGGATAAATTTTGTGACCGTCAGACAAGTTTTAAGAGTCTAGGATAACTTTTTTAATCTTCTGACAAGTTTTGTAACTGTCAGACATGTTTTTGAGACACTCAGGATAAGTTTTGAGAGTCCAGGATTAGTTTTGGAATCTTCTGACAAGTTTTAGAACTGTCAGACAAGTTTTGAGACACCCTAGAAGAGTATAGGATCAGTTTTGAAACTGTCAGACAAGTTTTGAGACTCTAGGATAAATTTTGTGACCGTCAGACAAGTTTTAAGAGTCTAGGATAACTTTTTGAATCTTCTGACAAGTTTTGTGACTGCCAGACATGTTTTGAGACACTCAGGACAAGTTTTGAGAGTCTGGAATTACTTTTGGGATCTTCCGACAAGTTTTGGAACTGTCAGACAAGTTTTGAGACACTCTAGAAGAGTCCAGGATCAGTTTTGAAACTGTCAGACAAGTTTTGAGACTCTAGGATAAATTTTGTGACCGTCAGACAAGTTTTAAGAGTCTAGGATAAGTTTTTGAATCTTCTGACAAGTTTTGTGACTGTCAGACATGTTTTGAGACACTCTGACAAGTTTTGAGAGTTTGGAATTAGTTTAGGGGACCTTCTAAAAAGTTTTGGAACTGTCAGACAAGTTTTGAGACACTCTAGAAGAGTCTAGGATCAGTTTTGAAACTGTCAGACAAGTTTTGAGACTCTAGGATAAATTTGGTGACCGTCAGACAAGTTTTAAGAGTCTAGGATAAGTTTTTGAATCTTCTAACAAGTTTTGTGACTGTCAGACATGTTTTGAGACACTCTGGCAAGTTTTGAGAGTTTGGAATTACTTTTGGGATCTTCTGAAAAGTTTTAGAACTGTCAGACAAGTTTTGAGACACTTTAGAAGAGTCTAGAATCAGTTTTGAAACTGTCAGACAAGTTTTGAGACTCTAGGATAAATTTGGTGACCGTCAGACAAGTTTTAAGAGTCTAGGATAAGTTTTTGAATCTTCTGACAAGTTTTGTTACTGTCAGACATGTTTTTGAGACACTCAGGACAAGTTTTGAGAGTCCAGGATTAGTTTTGGAATCTTCTGACAAGTTTTAGAACTGTCAGACAAGTTTTGAGACACTCTAGAAGACTCTAGGATCAGTTTTGAAACTGTCAGACAAGTTTTGAGACTCTAGGATAAATTTTGTGACCGTCAGACAAGTTTTAAGAGTTTAGGATAAGTTTCTGAATCTTCTGACAAGTTTTGTACTTGTCAGACATGTTTTGAGACACTCAGGACAAATTTTGAGAGTCTGGGATTACTTTTGGGATCTTCTGACAAGTTTTGGAACTGTCAGACAAGTTTTGAGATACTCTAGAAGAGTCTAGGATCAGTTTTGAAACTGTCAGACAAGTTTTGAGACTCTAGGATAAATTTTGTGACCGTCAGACAAGTTTTAAGAGTTTAGGATAAGTTTTTGAATCTTCTGACAAGTTTTATAACTGTCAGACATGTTTTTGAGACACTCTGGCAAGTTTTGAGAGTTTGGAATTAGTTTTGAGATCTTCTGAAAAGTTTTAGAACTGTCAGACAAATTTTGAGACACTCTAGAAGAGTCTAGGATCAGTTTTGAAACTGTCAGACAAGTTTTGACACTCTAGGATAAATTTTGTGACCATCAGACAAGTTTTAAGAGTCTAGGATAAGTTTTTGAATCTTCTGACAAGTTTTGTGACTGTCAGACATGTTTTGAGAGACTCTGGCAAGTTTTGAGAGTTTGGAATTAGTTTTGGGATCTTCTGAAAAGTTTTAGAACTGTCAGACAAGTTTTGAGACACTCTAGAAGAGTCTAGGATCAGTTTTGAAACTGTCAGACAAGTTTTGAGACTAGGATAAATTTTGTGACCGTCAGACAAGTTTTAAGAGTCTAAGATAAGTTTTTGAATCTTCTGACAAGTTTTGTGACTGTCAGACATGTTTTGAGACACTTAAGACAAGTTTTGAGAGTCTGGAATTACTTTTGGGATCCTCTGACAAGTTTTGGAACTGTCAGACAAGTTTTGAGACACTCTAGTAGAGTCTAGGATCAGTTTTGAAACTGTCAGACAAGTTTTGAGACTCTAGGATAAATTTTGTGACCGTCAGACAAGTTTTAAGAGTCTAGGATAAGTTTTTGAATCTTCTGACAAGTTTCGTGACTGTCAGACATGTTTTGAGATACTCAGGACAAGTTTTTAAAAGTCTGGGATTAGTTTTGGAATCTTCTGAAAAGTTTTGGAACTGTCAGACAAGTTTTGAGACACTCTAGAAGAGTCTAGGATCAGTTTTGAAACTGTCAGACAAGTTTTGAGACTCTAGGATAAATTTTGTGACCGTCAGACAAGTTTTAAGAGTTTAGGATAAGTTTTTGAATCTTCTGACAAGTTTTGTGACTGTCAGACATGTTTTGAGACACTCTGGCAAGTTTTGAGAGTTTGGAATTAGTTTTGGAATCTTCTGACAAGTTTTGGAACTGTCAGACAAGTTTTGAGACACTCTAGAAGAGTCTAGGATCAGTTTTGAAACTGTCAGACAAGTTTTGAGACTCTAGGATAAATTTTGTGACCGTCAGACAAGTTTTAAGAGTCTAGGATAAGTTTTTGAATCTTCTGACAAGTTTTGTGACTGTCAGACATGTTTTTGACACACTCAGGATAAGTTTTGAGAGTCCAGGATTAGTTTTGGAATCTTCTGACAAGTTTTGGAACTGTCAGACAAGTTTTGAGACACTCTAGAAGAGTCTAGAATCAGTTTTGAAACTGTCAGACAAGTTTTGAGACTCTAGGATAAATTTTGTGACCGTCAGACAAGTTTTAAGAGTCTAAGATAAGTTTTTGAATCTTCTGACAAGTTTTGTGACTGTCAGACATGTTTTGAGACACTCAGGACAAGTTTTGAGAGTCTGGGATTAGTTTTGGGATTCTCTGACAAGCTTTGGAAGTGTCAGACAAGTTTTGAGACACTCTAGAAGAGTCTAGGATCAGTTTTGAAACTGTCAGACAAGTTTTGAGAATCTAGGATAAATTTTGTGACCGTCAGACAAGTTTTAAGAGTCTAGGATAAGTTTTTGAATCTTCTGACAAGTTTTGTAACTGTCAGACATGTTTTGAGACACTCTGGCAAGTTTTGAGAGTTTGGGATTAGTTTTGGGATCCTCTGACAAGCTTTGGAAGTGTCAGACAAGTTTTGAGACACTCTAGAAGAGTCTAGGATCAGTTTTGAAACTGTCAGACAAGTTTTGAGAATCTAGGATAAATTTTGTGACCGTCAGACAAGTTTTAAGAGTCTAGGATAAGTTTTTGAATCTTCTGACAAGTTTTGTGACGGTCAGACATGTTTTGAGACACTCTGGCAAGTTTTGAGAGTTTGGAATTGGTTTTGGGATCTTTTGAAAAGTTTTAGAACTGTCAGACAAGTTTTGACACACTCTAGAAGAGTCTAGGATCAGTTTTGAAACTGTCAGACAAGTTTTGAGACTCTAGGATAAATTTTGTGACCGTCAGACAAGTTTTAAGAGTCTAGGATAAGTTTTTGAATTTACTGACAAGTTTTGTGACTGTCAGACATGTTTTTGAGACACTCAGGACAAGTTTTAAAAGTCCAGGATTAGTTTTGGAATCTTCTGACAAGTTTTGGAACTGTCAGACAAGTTTTGAGACACTCTAGAAGAGTCTAGGATCAGTTTTGAAACTGTCAGACAAGTTTTGAGACTCTAGGATAAATTTTGTGACCGTCAGACAAGTTTTAAGAGTCTAGGATAAGTTTTTGAATCTTCTGACAAGTTTTGTAACTGTCAGACATGTTTTGAGACACTCAGGACAAGTTTTGAGAGTTTGGGATTAGTTTTGGGATCCTCTGACAAGCTTTGGAAGTGTCAGACAAGTTTTGAGACACTCTAGAAGAGTCTAGGATCAGTTTTGAAACTGTCAGACAAGTTTTGAGAATCTAGGATAAATTTTGTGACCGTCAGATAAGTTTTAAGAGTCTAGGATAAGTTCTTGAATCTTCTGACAAGTTTTGTGACGGTCAGACATGTTTTGAGACACTCTGGCAAGTTTTGAGAGTTTGGAATTGGTTTTGGGATCTTTTGAAAAGTTTTAGAACTGTCAGACAAGTTTTGACACACTCTAGAAGAGTCTAGGATCAGTTTTGAAACTGTCAGACAAGATTTAAGACTCTAGGATAAATTTTGTGACCGTCAGACAAATTTTAAGAGTCTAAGATAAGTTTTTGAATCTTCTGACAAGTTTTGTGACTGTCAGACATGTTTTGAGACACTCTGACAAGTTTTGAGAGTTTGGAATTAGTTTTGAGATCTTCTGAAAGTTTTAGAACTGTCAGACCAGTTTTGAGACACTCTAGAAGAGTCTAGGATCAGTTTTAAAACTGTCAGACAAGTTTTGAGACTCTAGGATAAATTTTGTGACCGTCAGACAAGTTTTAAGAGTTTAGGATAAGTTTTTGAATCTTCTGACAAGTTTTGTGACTGTCAGACATGTTTTGAGACACTCAGGACAAGTTTTGAGAGTTTGGAATTAGTTTTGGGATCTTCTGAAAAGTTTTAGAACTGTCAGACAAGTTTTGAGACAGTCTAGAAGAGTCTAGGATCAGTTTTGAAACTGTCAGACAAGTTTTGAGACTTTAGGATAAATTTTGTGATCGTCAGACAAGTTTTAAGAATCTAGGATAAGTTTTTAAATCTTCTGACAGGTTTTGTGACTGTCAGACATGTTTTGAAACACTCAGGACAAGTTTTGAGAGTCTGGGATTAGTTTTGGGATCTTCTGACAAGTTTTGAAACTGTCAGACAAGTTTTGAGACACTCTAGAAGAGTCTAGGATCAGTTTTGAAACTGTTAGACAAGTTTTGAGACTCTAGGATAAATTTTGTGACCGTCAGACAAGTTTTAAGAGTCTAAGATAAGTTTTTGAATCTTCTGACAAGTTTTGTGACTGTCAGACATGTTTTGAAACACTCAGGACAAGTTTTGAGAGTCTGGGATTAGTTTTGGGATCTTCTGACAAGTTTTGAAACTGTCAGACAAGTTTTGAGACACTCTAGAAGAGTCTAGGATCAGTTTTGAAACTGTTAGACAAGTTTTGAGACTCTAGGATAAATTTTGTGACCGTCAGACAAGTTTTAAGAGTCTAAGATAAGTTTTTGAATCTTCTGACAAGTTTTGTGACTGCCAGACATGTTTTGAGACACTCAGGACAAGTTTTGAGAGTCTGGAATTACCTTTGGGATCTTCCGACAAGTTTTGGAACTGTCAGACAAGTTTTGAGACACTCTAGAAGAGTCCAGGATCAGTTTTAAAACTGTCAGACAAGTTTTGAGACTCTAGGATAAATTTTGTGACCGTCAGACAAGTTTTAAGAGTCTAGGATAAGTTTTTGAATCTTCTGACAAGTTTTGTAACTGTCAGACATGTTTTGAGACACTCAGGACAAGTTTTGAGAGTTTGGGATTAGTTTTGGGATCCTCTGACAAGCTTTGGAAGTGTCAGACAAGTTTTGAGACACTCTAGAAGAGTCTAGGATCAGTTTTGAAACTGTCAGACAAGTTTTGAGAATCTAGGATAAATTTTGTGACCGTCAGATAAGTTTTAAGAGTCTAGGATAAGTTCTTGAATCTTCTGACAAGTTTTGTGACGGTCAGACATGTTTTGAGACACTCTGGCAAGTTTTGAGAGTTTGGAATTGGTTTTGGGATCTTTTGAAAAGTTTTAGAACTGTCAGACAAGTTTTGACACACTCTAGAAGAGTCTAGGATCAGTTTTGAAACTGTCAGACAAGATTTAAGACTCTAGGATAAATTTTGTGACCGTCAGACAAATTTTAAGAGTCTAAGATAAGTTTTTGAATCTTCTGACAAGTTTTGTGACTGTCAGACATGTTTTGAGACACTCTGACAAGTTTTGAGAGTTTGGAATTAGTTTTGAGATCTTCTGAAAGTTTTAGAACTGTCAGACCAGTTTTGAGACACTCTAGAAGAGTCTAGGATCAGTTTTAAAACTGTCAGACAAGTTTTGAGACTCTAGGATAAATTTTGTGACCGTCAGACAAGTTTTAAGAGTTTAGGATAAGTTTTTGAATCTTCTGACAAGTTTTGTGACTGTCAGACATGTTTTGAGACACTCAGGACAAGTTTTGAGAGTTTGGAATTAGTTTTGGGATCTTCTGAAAAGTTTTAGAACTGTCAGACAAGTTTTGAGACAGTCTAGAAGAGTCTAGGATCAGTTTTGAAACTGTCAGACAAGTTTTGAGACTTTAGGATAAATTTTGTGATCGTCAGACAAGTTTTAAGAATCTAGGATAAGTTTTTAAATCTTCTGACAGGTTTTGTGACTGTCAGACATGTTTTGAAACACTCAGGACAAGTTTTGAGAGTCTGGGATTAGTTTTGGGATCTTCTGACAAGTTTTGAAACTGTCAGACAAGTTTTGAGACACTCTAGAAGAGTCTAGGATCAGTTTTGAAACTGTTAGACAAGTTTTGAGACTCTAGGATAAATTTTGTGACCGTCAGACAAGTTTTAAGAGTCTAAGATAAGTTTTTGAATCTTCTGACAAGTTTTGTGACTGTCAGACATGTTTTGAAACACTCAGGACAAGTTTTGAGAGTCTGGGATTAGTTTTGGGATCTTCTGACAAGTTTTGAAACTGTCAGACAAGTTTTGAGACACTCTAGAAGAGTCTAGGATCAGTTTTGAAACTGTTAGACAAGTTTTGAGACTCTAGGATAAATTTTGTGACCGTCAGACAAGTTTTAAGAGTCTAAGATAAGTTTTTGAATCTTCTGACAAGTTTTGTGACTGCCAGACATGTTTTGAGACACTCAGGACAAGTTTTGAGAGTCTGGAATTACCTTTGGGATCTTCCGACAAGTTTTGGAACTGTCAGACAAGTTTTGAGACACTCTAGAAGAGTCCAGGATCAGTTTTAAAACTGTCAGACAAGTTTTGAGACTCTAGGATAAATTTTGTGACCGTCAGACAAATTTTAAGAGTCTAGGATAAGTTTTTGAATTTTCTGACAAGTTTTGTGACTGTCAGACATGTTTTGAGACACTCTGGCAAGTTTTAAGAGTTTGGAATTGGTTTTGGGATCTTTTGAAAAGTTTTAGAACTGTCAGACAAGTTTTGAGACACTCTAGAAGAGTCTAGGATCAGTTTTGAAACTGTTAGACAAGTTTTGAGACTCTAGGATAAATTTTGTGACCGTCAGACAAGTTTTAAGAGTTTAGGATAAGTTTTTGAATCTTCTGACAAGTTTTGTGACTGTCAGACATGTTTTGAGACACTCAGAAAAAGTTTTGAGAGTCTGGGATTAGTTTTGGGATCCTCTGACAAGTTTTGGAAGTGTCAGACAAGTTTTGAGACACTCTAGAAGAGTCTAGGATCAGTTTTGAAACTGTCAGACAAGTTTTGAGACTCTAGGATAAATTTTGTGACCGGCAGATAAGTTTTTGAACCTTCTGACAAGTTTTGTGACTGTCAGACATGTTTTGAGACACTCTGACAAGTTTTGAGAGTTTGGAATTAGTTTTGAGATCTTCTGAAAGTTTTAGAACTGTCAGACCAGTTTTGAGACACTCTAGAAGAGTCTAGGATCAGTTTTGAAACTGTCAGACAAGTTTTGAGACTCTAGGATAAATTTTGTGACCGTCAGACAAGTTTTAAGAGTTTAGGATAAGTTTTTGAATTTTCTGACAAGTTTTGTGACTGTCAGACATGTTTTGAGACATTCTGGCAAGTTTTGAGAGTTTGGAATTGGTTTTGGGATCTTTTGAAAAGTTTTACCACTGTCAGACAAGTTTTGAGACACTCTAGAAGAGTCTAGGATCAGTTTTGAAACTGTCAGACAAGTTTTGAGACTTTAGGATAAATTTTGTGATCGTCAGACAAGTTTTAAGAATCTAGGATAAGTTTTTAAATCTTCTGACAGGTTTTGTGACTGTCAGACATGTTTTGAAACACCCAGGACAAGTTTGGAGAGTCTGGGATTAGTTTTGGGATCTTCTGACAAGTTTTGAAACTGTCAGACAAGTTTTGAGACACTCTAGAAGAGTCTAGGATCAGTTTTGAAACTGTTAGACAAGTTTTGAGACTCTAGGATAAATTTTGTGACCGTCAGACAAGTTTTAAGAGTTTAGGATAAGTTTTTGAATCTTCTGACAAGTTTTGTGACTGTCAGACATGTTTTGAGACACCCAGGACAAGTTTTGAGAGTTTGGGATTAGTTTTGGGATCATCTGACAAGTTTTGGAACTGTCAGACAAGTTTTGAGATATTCTAGAAGAGTCTAGGATCAGTTTTAAAACTGTCAGACAAGTTTTGAGACTCTAGGATAAATTTTGTGACCGTCAGACAAGTTTTAAGAGTTTAGGATAAGTTTTTGAATCTTCTGACAAGTTTTGTGACTGTCAGACATGTTTTGAGACACTCAGGACAAGTTTTTGAGAGTCTGGGATTACTTTTGGGATCTTCTGACAAGTTTTGGAACTGTCAGACAAGTTTTGACACACTCTAGAAGAGTCTAAGATTAGTTTTGAAACTGTCAGACAAGTTTTGAGACTCTAGGATAAATTTTGTGACCGTCAGACAAGTTTTAAGAGTTTAGGATACGTTTTTGAACCTTCTGACAAGTTCTGTGACTGTCAGACATGTTTTGAGACACCCTGGCAAGTTTTGAGTGTTTGGAATTAGTTTTGGGATCTTCTGAAAAGTTTTAGAACTGTCAGACAAGTTTTGAGACACTCTAGAAGAGTCTAGGATCAGTTTTGAAACTGTCAGACAAGTTTTGAGACTCTAGGATAAATTTTGTGACCGTCAGACAAGTTTTAAGAGTTTAGGATAAGTTTTTGAATCTTCTGACAAGTTTTGGAACTGTCAGACAAGTTTTGAAACACTTAGGAGAATCTAGGATTAGTTTTGGGATCTTTTAATAAGTTTTGAGACTGTCAGACAAGTTTTGAAAGTGTTAGATAAGTTTTAGGATCTTCTAAAAAGTTTTGTGATTGTCAGACCTGTTTTAAGATACTCAGGACAAGTTTTGAGAGTCTGGGATTAGTTTTTGAATCTTCTGACAAGTTTTGTGACTGTCAGACATGTTTTGAAACACCCAGGACAAGTTTTTGAGAGTTTGGGATTAGTTTTGGGATCTTTTAATAAGTTTTGAGACTGTCAGACAAGTTTTGAGAGTGTTGGATAAGTTTTAGGATCTTCTGTCAAGTTTTGTGATTGTCAGACATGTTTTAAGATACTCAGGGGACAAGTTTTGAGAGTTCGGGATTAGTTTTGGTATCTTCTGACAAGTTTTGAAACTATCAGACAAGTTTTCAGACTGTCAGACAAGTTTTAAGAGTCTAGAATAAGTTTTGGAATCTTCTGACAAGTTTTGGAAGTCAAAATATTTTATATCGATAAAATGTAAACAAATACTAAACCAAAAAAAAAAAGAGATAAAAATGAGATTAAAATGAAGTAAAAAGTGTTATAAAGTTAACGAGTTTTTCCCTCATCTCTTTCTAATACATTTTTTAAGAGCGAAAAAGACATTTTTATTTTTTTTTTCACTTGAAGTATTTAATGTTAAATGCCGCATATTTAATATTGAATTAATTAACATCATTTTCAAGAAAACTCAACAAAACTTTTTTTCACTTCTGACAACATGATGGAAAATTTAATTAAAAGCATTTTTTTAATATAAATATTTTATGAAAAAATTTATAATTTGGAACACACTTAAAAAAAAAAATTAATTTGGTAGTGACTACACAACCAATAATACGTGAAAATTTGTTGTTGTGTCACTATGTTAGTAGGCAACGTACAAAAAGTTATAACCTATCAAACGATAGGAAATTTTCTCAAAAATCCAAAATTCTAATTACTTTTTTCATATCTTTTATAGTTTTCAATATACGAGGGAATTACAAAATTTTTGTTAAAATTTGTAATTCCCCCGTATATCGAAAACTAGAAAAGTTATAGAAAAAATAGTTAGGTTTTTAAATTTGTGAGAAAATTTCCTATCTTTTGATAGGTTATAACTTTTTGTACGTTTACAAATAAAAAAGTTAGCGAACTTTGAAATTTTAGACAAATTATCACTCTTCTAGTAGAGTAAATGCTCGTTTAGACCAAAAAATCGCTCTTTTAGTACAAAACGCTATTTTAGTCCAAAAAACGCTCTTTTAGTCCGAAAAACCAAAAAACGCTTGTTTAGACCATTAATCGCTATTTTAGACCAAAAAACGCAATTATAGACAAATTATCACTCTTTTAATCGAGAAAATGCTCGTTTAGACCAAAAAATCGCTCTTTTAGTTCAAAACGCTATTTTAGTCCAAAAAACGCTTTTTTCGTCCGAAAAACCAAAAAACGCTTGTTTAGACCATTAATCGCTATTTTAGACCAAAAAACGCAATTTTAGACAAATTATCACTCTTTTAATCGAGAAAATGCTCGTTTAGACCAAAAAATCGCTCTTTTAGTTCAAAACGTTATTTTAGTCCAAAAAACGCTTTTTTCGTCCGAAAAACCAAAAAACGCTTGTTTAGACCATTAATCGCTATTTTAGACCAAAAAACGCAATTTTAGACAAATTATCACTCTTTTAATCGAGAAAATGCTCGTTTAGACCAAAAAATCGCTCTTTTAGTTCAAAACGCTATGTTAGTCCAAAAAACGCTTTTTTCGTCCGAAAAACCAAAAAACGCTTGTTTAGACCATTAATCGCTATTTTAGACCAAAAAACGCAATTTTAGACAAATTATCACTCTTTTAATCGAGAAAATGCTCGTTTAGACCAAAAAATCGCTCTTTTAGTTCAAAACGCTATTTTAGTCCAAAAAACGCTCTTTTAGTCCGAAAAACCAAAAAACGCTTGTTTAGACCATTAATCGCTATTTTAGACCAAAAAACGCAATTTTAGACAAATTATCACTCTTTTAATCGAGAAAATGCTCGTTTAGACCAAAAAATCGCTCTTTTAGTTCAAAACGCTATTTTAGTCCAAAAAACGCTCTTTTAGTCCGAAAAACCAAAAAACGCTTGTTTAGACCATTAATCGCTATTTTAGACCAAAAAACGCAATTTTAGACAAACTATCACTCTTTTAATCGAGAAAATGCTCGTTTAGACCAAAAAATCGCTCTTTTAGTTCAAAACGCTATTTTAGTCCAAAAAACGCTCTTTTAGTCCGAAAAACCAAAAAACGCTTGTTTAGACCATTAATCGCTATTTTAGACCAAAAAACGCAATTTTAGACAAACTATCACTCTTTTAATCGAGAAAATGCTCGTTTAGACCAAAAAATCGCTCTTTTAGTTCAAAACGCTATTTTAGTCCAAAAAACGCTCTTTTATTGTAAAAAACAATCTTTTAGTCCGAAAAACCAAAAAACGCTCGTTTAGACTATAAATCGCTATTTTAGACCAAAAAACGCAATTTTAGACAAATTATCACTCTTTTAGTCGAGAAAATGCTCTTTTAGACTCAAAAATCGCTATTTTAGAATTCCCTCGTATATTGAAATCTAGAAAAGTTATAAAAAAATGAGTTACATTTTTAAATTTGTGAGAAAATTTCCTATCTTTTGATATGTTATAACTTTTTGTACGTTTACAAATAAAAAAGTTATTGAACTTTGAAATTTTTGTAATATTTTTCAATTCCTACATTTTTATTAACAAAAGTTCAAAATTACGAAAAATTAAAAAAGCTAGTAACTTTTTTATTTATTAACGTACATAGAGTTATAACCTATCAAAAGAAAGGATATTTTGTCAGAAATCCAAAATTCCAATTAGTTTCTTTATATCTTTTATAGTTTTCAATATACGGGGGAATTACAAAATTTTTGTTAAAATTTGTAATTCCCTCGTATATCGAAAACTAGAAAAGTTATAAAAAATGAGTTACATTTTTAAATTTTTAAGAAAATTCCCTATCTTTTGATAGGTTATAACTTTTTGTACGTTTACAAATAAAAAAGTTATCGAACTTTGAAATTTTTGTAACTTTTTAATTTTTACATTAGTTCAAGTTATCACTTTTGTCGCGCGTTATTTTTAATAAAATATTGTTAAAAATTGACATAAATTGTATTTTGATTTGGAATTTTATTTTTTTAATTGAATTCGGTAAATTGAAATGAAAGTCCATTAGTATTTCTATTTCTATTTAATGTTGAATTGTAAATTGTTTGGTTCTGTTTTGTTTTGTTGTATGAAAATTCTATTCAGAAATCCTGAATTGTGGATGTGAAGCAAGAAATTCGAATAATACAAAATTAACCGACTGTGAATGTCTAATTTTAACCATATAATTTCATATTCTCTATTTTAATTAATTAAAAATTTCAATCAAACACAAACAAATACCATTTTTAGTTTTCAAATTATTTGAAAAATGTAAAAAATGCAAGTAAGCTAAAAAAATTTTCTGAAAAATCGTCAAATTTTCTTTAAAATCGTCAAATTTTCACAAAAATCGTCAGATTTTCACAAAAATCGTCAAATTTTCACAAAAATCATCAAATTTTCTTGAAAATCGTCATTATTTTGTACATCGTCAATTTTTGTTGAAGATCATTAATTTTTGTTGAAAATCGTCAACTTTACTTTAAAATCGTCAAATTGTCTTGAAAATCGTCATTTTTTTTTAAATCGTTAACTTTTGTTGAAAATCGTCACCTTTTCCTTTAAATCGTCAAATTTTCTTGAAAATCGTCAATATTTTCTTAAACGTCTTCAACTTTTCTTGAAAATCGTCAACTTTTCTTTAAAATCGACAAATTTTCTGAAAAATCGTCAAATTTCCTTAAAAATCGTCAAATTTTCTTTAAAATCGTCAAATTTTCTTAAAAATCGTCAATTTTTTTGTAAATCGTCAATTTTTGTCAACTTTTCTTTAAAATCGTCAAATTCTCTTGAAAATCGTCAATTTTTTTAAAATCGTCAACTTTTCTTGAAAATCGTCAACTTTTCTTTAAAATCGACAAATTTTCTGAAAAATCGTCAAATTTCCTTAAAAATCGTCAAATTTTCTTGAAAATCGTCAAATTTCCTTAAAAATCGTCAATTTTTTTGTAAATCGTCAATTTTTGTCACCTTTTCTTTAAAATCGTCAAATTCTCTGGAAAATCGTCAATTTTTTTAAAATCGTCAACTTTTCTTGAAAATCGTCAACTTTTCTTTAAAATCGACAAATTTTCTGAAAAATCTTCAAATTTCCTTAAAAATCGTCAATTTTTGTCAACTTTTCTTTAAAATCGTCAAATTCTCTTGAAGATCGTCAATTTTTTTAAATCGTCAACTTTTCTTGAAAATCATCAACTTTTCTTTAAAATCGACAAATTTTCTGAAAAATCGTCAAATTTCCTTAAAAATCGTCAAATTTTCTTGAAAATCGTCAAATTTCCTTAAAAATCGTCAATTTTTGTCAACTTTTCTTTAAAATCGTCAAATTCTCTTGAAAATCGTCAATTTTTTTAAAATCGTCAATTTTTTTAAAATCGTCAACTTTTCTTGAAAATCGTCAACTTTTCTTTAAAATCGACAAATTTTCTGAAAAATCGTCAAATTTCCTTAAAAATCGTCAATTTTCTTGAAAAACGACAAATTTTCTGAAAAATCGTCAAATTTCCTTAAAAATCGTCAAATTTTCTTGAAAATCGTCAAATTTCCTTAAAAATCGTCAATTTTTGTCAACTTTTCTTTAAAATCGTCAAATTCTCTTGAAAATCGTCAATTTTTTTAATATCGTCATTTTTTTTAAAATCGTCAACTTTTCTTGAAAATCGTCAACTTTTCTTTAAAATCGACAAATTTTCTGAAAAATCGTCAAATTTCCTTAAAAATCGTCAATTTTCTTGAAAAACGACAAATTTTCTGAAAAATCGTCAAATTTCCTTAAAAATCGTCAAATTTTCTTGAAAATCGTCAAATTTCCTTAAAAATCGTCAATTTTTGTCAACTTTTCTTTAAAATCGTCAAATTCTCTTGAAAATCGTCAATTTTTTTAAAATCGTCAACTTTTCTTTAAAATCGACAAATTTTCTGAAAAATCGTCAAATTTCCTTAAAAATCGTCAAATTTTCTTGAATATCGTCAAATTTCCTTAAAAATGGTCAATTTTTTTGTAAATCGTCAATTTTTGTCACCTTTTCTTTAAAATCGTCAAATTCTCTGGAAAATCGTCAATTTTTTTAAAATCGTCAACTTTTCTTGAAAATCGTCAACTTTTCTTTAAAATCGACAAATTTTCTGAAAAATCGTCAAATTTCCTTAAAAATCGTCAATTTTCTTGAAAAACGACAAATTTTCTGAAAAATCGTCAAATTTCCTTAAAAATCGTCAAATTTTTTTGAAAATCGTCAAATTTCCTTAAAAATCGTCAATTTTTGTCAACTTTTCTTTAAAATCGTCAAATTCTCTTGAAAATCGTCAATTTTTTTAAAATCGTCAACTTTTCTTTAAAATCGACAAATTTTCTGAAAAATCGTCAAATTTCCTTAAAAATCGTCAAATTTTCTTGAATATCGTCAAATTTCCTTAAAAATGGTCAATTTTTTTGTAAATCGTCAATTTTTGTCACCTTTTCTTTAAAATCGTCAAATTCTCTGGAAAATCGTCAATTTTTTTAAAATCGTCAACTTTTCTTGAAAATCGTCAACTTTTCTTTAAAATCGACAAATTTTCTGAAAAATCGTCAAATTTCCTTAAAAATCGTCAATTTTCTTGAAAAACGACAAATTTTCTGAAAAATCGTCAAATTTCCTTAAAAATCGTCAAATTTTTTTGAAAATCGTCAAATTTCCTTAAAAATCGTCAATTTTTGTCAACTTTTCTTTAAAATCGTCAAATTCTCTTGAAAATCGTCAATTTTTTTAAAATCGTCAAATTTTCTTGAAAATCGTCAAATTTCCTTAAAAATCGTCAATTTTTGTCAACTTTTCTTTAAAATCGTCAAATTCTCTTGAAAATCGTCAATTTTTTTAAAATCGTCAACTTTTCTTTAAAATCGACAAATTTTCTGAAAAATCGTCAAATTTCCTTAAAAATCGTCAAATTTTCTTTAAAATCGTCAAATTTTCTTAAAAATCGTCAATTTTTTTGTAAATCGTCAATTTTTGTCAACTTTTCTTTAAAATCGTCAAATTCTCTTGAAAATCGTCAATTTTTTTAAAATCGTCAACTTTTCTTGAAAATCGTCAACTTTTCTTTAAAATCGACAAATTTTCTGAAAAATCGTCAAATTTCCTTAAAAATCGTCAAATTTTCTTGAAAATCGTCAAATTTCCTTAAAAATCGTCAATTTTTTTGTAAATCGTCAATTTTTGTCACCTTTTCTTTAAAATCGTCAAATTCTCTGGAAAATCGTCAATTTTTTTAAAATCGTCAACTTTTCTTGAAAATCGTCAACTTTTCTTTAAAAATCGACAAATTTTCTGAAAAATCGTCAAATTTCCTTAAAAATCGTCAATTTTCTTGAAAAACGACAAATTTTCTGAAAAATCGTCAAATTTCCTTAAAAATCGTCAAATTTTTTTGAAAATCGTCAAATTTCCTTAAAAATCGTCAATTTTGTCAACTTTTCTTTAAAATCGTCAAATTCTCTTGAAAATCGTCAATTTTTTTAAAATCGTCAAATTTTCTTGAAAATCGTCAAATTTCCTTAAAAATCGTCAATTTTTGTCAACTTTTCTTTAAAATCGTCAAATTCTCTTGAAAATCGTCAATTTTTTTAAAATCGTCAACTTTTCTTTAAAATCGACAAATTTTCTGAAAAATCGTCAAATTTCCTTAAAAATCGTCAATTTTCTTGAAAAACGACAAATTTTCTGAAAATCGTCAAATTTCCTTAAAAATCGTCAAATTTTCTTGAAAATCGTCAAATTTCTTTAAAAATCGTCAATTTTTTTGTAAATCGTCAATTTTTGTCAACTTTTCTTTAAAATCGTCAAATTCTCTTGAAAATCGTCAATTTTTTAAAATCGTCAACTTTTCTTGAAAATCGTCAACTTTTCTTTAAAATCGACAAATTTTCTGAAAAATCGTCAAATTTCCTTAAAAATCGTCAAATTTTCTTGAAAATCGTCAAATTTCCTTAAAAATCGTCAATTTTTTTGTAAATCGTCAATTTTTGTCACCTTTTCTTTAAAATCGTCAAATTCTCTGGAAAATCGTCAACTTTTCTTGAAAATCGTCAACTTTTCTTTAAAATCGTCAAATTCTCTTGAAAATCGTCAACTTTTCTTGAAAATCGTCAACTTTTCGTTAAAATCGACAAATTTTCTGAAAAATCGTCAAATTTCCTTAAAAATCGTCAAATCTCTTGAAAAACGACAAATTTTCTGAAAAATCGTCAAATTTCCTTAAAAATCGTCAAATTTTCTTGAAAATCGTCAAATTTCCTAAAAAATCGTCAATTTTTTTGTAAATCGTCAATTTTTGTCAACTTTTCTTTAAAATCGTCAAATTATCTTGAAAATCGTCAATTTTTTTAAAATCGTCAACTTTTCTTGAAAATCGTCAACTTTTCTTTAAAATCGACAAATTTTCTGAAAAATCGTCAAATTTCCTTAAAAATCGTCAAATTTCTTGAAAATCGTCAAATTTCCTTAAAAATCGTCAATTTTTTTGTAAATCGTCAATTTTTGTCAACTTTTCTTTAAAATCGTCAAATTCTCTTGAAAATCGTCAATTTTTTTAAAATCGTCAACTTTTCTTGAAAATCGTCAACTTTTCTTTAAAATCGACAAATTTTCTGAAAAATCGTCAAATTTCCTTAAAAATCGTCAATTTTCTTGAAAAACGACAAATTTTCTGAAAAATCGTCAAATTTCCTTAAAAATCGTCAAATTTTCTTGAAAATCGTCAAATTTCCTTAAAAATCGTCAATTTTTTGTAAATCGTCAATTTTGTCAACTTTTCTTTAAAATCGTCAAATTCTCTTGAAAATCGTCAATTTTTTTAAAATCGTCAACTTTTCTTGAAAATCGTCAACTTTTCTTTAAAATCGACAAATTTTCTGAAAAATCGTCAAATTTCCTTAAAAATCGTCAATTTTCTTGAAAAACGACAAATTTTCTGAAAAATCGTCAAATTTCCTTAAAAATCGTCAAATTTTCTTGAAAATCGTCAAATTTCCTTAAAAATCGTCAATTTTTTTGTAAATCGTCAATTTTTGTCAACTTTTCTTTAAAATCGTCAAATTCTCTTGAAAATCGTCAATTTTTTTAAAATCGTCAACTTTCTTTAAAATCGACAAATTTTCTGAAAAATCGTCAAATTTCCTTAAAAATCGTCAAATTTTCTTGAAAATCGTCAAATTTCCTTAAAAATCGTCAATTTTTTTGTAAATCGTCAATTTTTGTCAACTTTTCTTTAAAATCGTCAAATTCTCTTGAAAATCGTCAATTTTTTTAAAATCGTCAACTTTTCTTGAAAATCGTCAACTTTTCTTTAAAATCGACAAATTTTCTGAAAAATCGTCAAATTTCCTTAAAAATCGTCAAATTTTCTTGAAAATCGTCAAATTTCCTTAAAAATCGTCAATTTTTGTCAACTTTTCTTTAAAATCGTCAAATTCTCTTGAAAATCGTCAATTTTTTTAAAATCGTCAACTTTTCTTGAAAATCGTCAACTTTTCTTTAAAATCGACAAATTTTCTGAAAAATCGTCAAATTTCCTTAAAAATCGTCATTTTCTTGAAAAACGACAAATTTTCTGAAAAATCGTCAAATTTCCTTAAAAATCGTCAAATTTTCTTGAAAATCGTCAAATTTCCTTAAAAATCGTCAATCTTTTTGTAAATCGTCAATTTTTGTCAACTTTTCTTTAAAATCGTCAAATTCTCTTGAAAATCGTCAATTTTTTTAAAATCGTCAACTTTTCTTGAAAATCGTCAACTTTTCTTTAAAATCGACAAATTTTCTAAAAAATCGTCAAATTTCCTTAAAAATCGTCAAATTTTCTTGAAAAACGACCTAAACACACATAAAAAACAGTTTTCCCGTTTGAGCAAATCCAGGTAAAAAGATAAATTACATTTTTCCTGTTTTTCTTGAATTTCCTTCATCCAACGCACACGGAATAATAATCAAATTATCTGTGAAAACATATTAAAGCGAAACTAAGCTTAATTTATGACATTTGACAGACAAGGCATAAAATGATGTCAAGAGGATGAGATTGGCCGTGTCCAGTGAGTGTCGACAGCCACTCATAAATTTCTGACACTGACACTGATTAAATTTCATGCTTTTGACATATAAACACTCACTCTCCATTCTCTCACTCAAGTGGAAACTAATCATTTACTACCGGTTGCTTTTCCAACTAATAAATTCATTTTTCTTTTTGTTTTGTTTTCGAAATATTTTAATAAAATTAATATTAACAAATTAAAAAACAATGACATATTTGACAATTGACATATTTCACATTTAACATATTTGACATTTGGCATTTTTGACATATTTGTCAATTGATATATTTAATAAAACTTGTCTGACAGTCTCAAAATTTATTAGAAACTCCCAAAACTAATGCTAGACTCTCGAAACTTGTCCTGAGTGTCTTAAAACATGTCTCACAATCACAAAACTTGTCAGACGATCCTAAAACTTATCCAACACTCTCAAAACTTGTCTGACAGTCTCAAAACTTATTAAAAGATACCAAAACTAATCTAAGATTCTCCTAGAGTGTCTTAAAACTTGTCTGACAGTTCCAAAACTTATCCTAGACTCTTAAAACTTGTCTGACAGTCTAAAACTTGTCTGACGGTCTCAAAACTTGTTAGAAGCTCCCAAAAACTAATCCCGGACTCTCAATACTTGTCCTGAGTATCTCAAAACATGTCTGACAATTACAAAACTTGTCAGACGATCCTAAAACTTATCGAACACTCTCAAAACTTGTCTGACAGTCTCAAAACTTATTAAAAGATCTCTAAACTGATTCTAGATTATCCTAGAGTGTCTCAAAACTTGTCTGACAGTTCCAAAACTTGTCAGAAGATTCCAAAACTTATCCTAGACCCTTAAAACTTGTCTGACAGTCTAAAACTTGTCTGACGGTCTCAAAACTTGTTAGAAGACACCAAAACTAATCCTGGACTCTCAAAACTTGCCGTGAGTATCTCAAAACATGTCTGACAATCACAAAACTTGTCAGACGATCCTAAAACTTATCCAACACTCTCAAAACTTGTCTGACAGTCTCAAAACTTATTAAAAGATCTCTAAACTGATTCTAGATTCTTCTAGAGTGTCTCAAAACTTGTCTGGCAGTTCCAAAACTTGTCAGAAGATTTCAAAACTTATCATAGACTCTCAAAACTTGTCTGACAGTCTGAAAACTTATTATAAGATCTCTAAACTGATTCTAGACTCTTCTAGAGTGTCTCAAAACTTGTCTGACAGTTCCAAAACTTGTCAGAAGATTCCAAAACTTATCCTAGACCCTTAAAACTTGTCTGACAGTCTGAAAACTTGTCTGACGGTCTCAAAACTTGTTAGAAGACACCAAAACTAATCCCGGACTCTCAAAATTTGTCGCGAGTATCTCAAAACATGTCTGACAATCACAAAACTTGTCAGACGATCCTAAAACTTATCCAACACTCTCAAAACTTGTCTGACAGTCTCAAAACTTATTAAAAGATCTCTAAACTGATTCTAGATTCTTCTAGAGTGTCTCAAAACTTGTCTGGCAGTTCCAAAACTTGTCAGAAGATTTCAAAACTTATCATAGACTCTCAAAACTTGTCTGACAGTCTGAAAACTTATTATAAGATCTCTAAACTGATTCTAGACTCTTCTAGAGTGTCTCAAAACTTGTCTGACAGTTCCAAAACTTGTCAGAAGATTCCAAAACTTATCCTAGACCCTTAAAACTTGTCTGACAGTCTGAAAACTTGTCTGACGGTCTCAAAACTTGTTAGAAGACACCAAAACTAATCCCGGACTCTCAAAATTTGTCGCGAGTATCTCAAAACATGTCTGACAATCACAAAACTTGTCAGACGATCCTAAAACTTATCCAACACTCTCAAAACTTGTCTGACAGTCTCAAAACTTATTAAAAGATCTCTAAACTGATTCTAGATTCTTCTAGAGTGTCTCAAAACTTGTCTGGCAGTTCCAAAACTTGTCAGAAGATTTCAAAACTTATCATAGACTCTCAAAACTTGTCTGACAGTCTGAAAACTTATTATAAGATCTCTAAACTGATTCTAGACTCTTCTAGAGTGTCTCAAAACTTGTCTGACAGTTCCAAAACTTGTCAGAAGATTCCAAAACTTATCCTAGACCCTTAAAACTTGTCTGACAGTCTGAAAACTTGTCTGACGGTCTCAAAACTTGTTAGAAGACACCAAAACTAATCCCGGACTCTCAAAATTTGTCGCGAGTATCTCAAAACATGTCTGACAATCACAAAACTTGTCAGACGATCCTAAAACTTATCCAACACTCTCAAAACTTGTCTGACAGTCTCAAAACTTATTAAAAGATCTCTAAACTGATTCTATATTCTCCTAGAGTGTCTCAAAACTTGTCTGACAGTTCCAAAACTTGTCAGAAGATTCCAAAACTTATCCTAGACCCTTAAAACTTGTCTGACAGTCTGAAAACTTGTCTGACGGTCTCAAAACTTGTTAGAAGACACCAAAACTAATCCCGGACTCTCAAAACTTGTCGCGAGTATCTCAAAACATGTCTGACAATCACAAAACTTGTCAGACGATCCTAAAACTTATCCAACACTCTCAAAACTTGTCTGACAGTCTCAAAACTTATTAAAAGATCTCTAAACTGATTCTAGATTCTTCTAGAGTGTCTCAAAACTTGTCTGGCAGTTCCAAAACTTGTCAGAAGATTTCAAAACTTATCATAGACTCTCAAAACTTGTCTGACAGTCTGAAAACTTATTATAAGATCTCTAAACTGATTCTAGACTCTTCTAGAGTGTCTCAAAACTTGTCTGACAGTTCCAAAACTTGTCGGAAGATTCCAAAACTTATCCTAGACCCTTAAAACTTGTCTGACAGTCTGAAAACTTGTCTGACGGTCTCAAAACTTGTTAGAAGACACCAAAACTAATCCCGGACTCTCAAAATTTGTCGCGAGTATCTCAAAACATGTCTGACAATCACAAAACTTGTCAGACGATCCTAAAACTTATCCAACACTCTCAAAACTTGTCTGACAGTCTCAAAACTTATTAAAAGATCTCTAAACTGATTCTATATTCTCCTAGAGTGTCTCAAAACTTGTCTGACAGTTCCAAAACTTGTCAGAAGATTCCAAAACTTATCCTAGACCCTTAAAACTTGTCTGACAGTCTGAAAACTTGTCTGACGGTCTCAAAACTTGTTAGAAGACACCAAAACTAATCCCGGACTCTCAAAACTTGTCGCGAGTATCTCAAAACATGTCTGACAATCACAAAACTTGTCAGACGATCCTAAAACTTATCCAACACTCTCAAAACTTGTCTGACAGTCTCAAAACTTATTAAAAGATCTCTAAACTGATTCTATATTCTCCTAGAGTGTCTCAAAACTTGTCTGACAGTTCCAAAACTTGTCAGAAGATTCCAAAACTTATCCTAGACCCTTAAAACTTGTCTGACAGTCTGAAAACTTGTCTGACGGTCTCAAAACTTGTTAGAAGACACCAAAACTAATCCCGGACTCTCAAAACTTGTCGCGAGTATCTCAAAACATGTCTGACAATCACAAAACTTGTCAGACGATCCTAAAACTTATCCAACACTCTCAAAACTTGTCTGACAGTCTCAAAACTTATTAAAAGATCTCTAAACTGATTCTATATTCTCCTAGAGTGTCTCAAAACTTGTCTGACAGTTCCAAAACTTGTCAGAAGATTCCAAAACTTATCCTAGACCCTTAAAACTTGTCTGACAGTCTGAAAACTTGTCTGACGGTCTCAAAACTTGTTAGAAGACACCAAAACTAATCCCGGACTCTCAAAACTTGTCGCGAGTATCTCAAAACATGTCTGACAATCACAAAACTTGTCAGACGATCCTAAAACTTATCCAACACTCTCAAAACTTGTCTGACAGTCTCAAAACTTATTAAAAGATCTCTAAACTGATTCTATATTCTCCTAGAGTGTCTCAAAACTTGTCTGACAGTTCCAAAACTTGTCAGAAGATTCCAAAACTTATCCTAGACCCTTAAAACTTGTCTGACAGTCTGAAAACTTGTCTGACGGTCTCAAAACTTGTTAGAAGACACCAAAACTAATCCCGGACTCTCAAAACTTGTCGTGAGTATCTCAAAACATGTCTGACAATCACAAAACTTGTCAGACGATCCTAAAACTTATCCAACACTCTCAAAACTTGTCTGACAGTCTTAAAACTTATTAAAAGATCTCTAAACTGATTCTAGATTCTTCTAGAGTGTCTCAAAACTTGTCTGGCAGTTCCAAAACTTGTCAGAAGATTTCAAAACTTATCATAGACTCTCAAAACTTGTCTGACAGTCTGAAAACTTGTCTGACAGTTTCAAAACTTATCAGAAGATACCAAAACTAATCCTAGATTCTCCTAGAAGTGCGCTCTATGGTTAAAATTCGCGCTTTTTGCTTACAATCCGCGCTTTTTAATAAAATATTTGTTATTGGTAAAAAAATTATTGTTTTTTGTCAAATTTTCCATTTTGTATCAAAAATTTGCACTTTCTGGTTGAAATTCGCTCTTTTTGGTAAAAATCCGCGCTTTTTGGTAAAAGTCCGCGCTGTTTAATTAAAGTCCGCGCTTTTTCATATAAAATTTGCTATTCTTAAAGAAAATGGTATTTTTTTTGTCAAATTTGGTTAAAATCCGCGCTTTTTGCTTAAAATCCGCGCTTTTTGATAAAATATTTTCTATTGTTAAAAAAATTAGTGTTTTTTGTCAAATTTTCCTTTTTTTATCAAAATTCTCGCCCTCTGGTTGAAATTCGCGCTTTTTGGTAAAAATCAGCGCTTTTTGGTAAAAATCAGCGCTTTTTGGTAAAAAATTTGCTATTCTTAAAGAAATTGCTGTTTTTTGTCAAATTTGTTTAAAATCCGCGCTTTTTGGTTAAAATCCGCGCTTTTTGCTTAAAATCAGCGCTTTTTGATAAAATATTTGCTATTGTTAAAAAAATTAGTGTTTTTTGTCAAATTTTCCTTTTTTTATCAAAACTTGCGCTCTCTGATTGAAATTCGCGCTTTTTGGTAAAAATCCGCGCTTATTGGTAAAAATTTGCTATTCTTAAAGAAATTGGTGTTTTTTTGTCAAATTTGGTTAAAATTCGCGCTTTTTGGTTACAATCCGCGGTTTTAGGTTAAAATCCGCGCTTTTTGCTTAAAATCCGCGCTTTTTGATAAAATATTTGCTATTGGTAAAAAAATTCGTGTTTTTTATCAAATTTTCCATTTTTATCAAAATTTGCGCTCTCTAGTTGAAATTCGCGCTTTTTGGTAAAAATCCGCGCTTTTTGGTAAAAATCCGCGCTTTTTGCTAAAAATCCGCGCTTTTTGGTAAAAAATTTGCTATTCTTAAAGAAATTGCTGTTTTTTGTCACATTTGGTTAAAATTCGCGCTGTTTGTTTAAAATCCGCGCTTTTTGCTTAAAATCCGCGCTTTTTGATAAAATAGTTGCTATTGTTAACAAAACTAGTGTTTTTTGTCAAATTTTTCTTTTTTTATCAAAATTTGCGCTCTCTGGTTGATATTCGTGCTTTTTGGTAAAATTCCGCGCTTTTTGCTTAAAATTCGCGCTTTTTGCTTAAAATCCGCGCTTTTTGATAAAATGGTTGCTATTGTTAACAAAATTCGTGTTTTTTGTCAAATTTTCTTTTTTTTATCAAAATTTGCGCAGTTTGGTTGAAATTAGCGCTTTTTGGTAAAAATTCGCACTTTTTGGTTAAAATCCGCGCTTTTTGATAAAATAGTTGCTATTGTTAACAAAATTCGTGTTTTTTGTCAAATTTTTCTTTTTTATCAAAATTTGCGCTCTCTGGTTGAAATCCGCGCTTTTTGGCAAAATTCCGCGCTTTTTGCTTAAAATCCGCGCTTTTTGATAAAATAGTTGCTATTGTTAACAAAATTCGTGTTTTTTGTCAAATTTTCCTTTTTTATCAAAATTTGCGCTCTCTGGTTGAAATTGGCGCTTTTTGGTAAAATTCCGCGCTTTTTGCTTAAAATCCGCGCTTTTTGCTTAAAATTCTCGCTTTTTGCTTAAAATCCGCGCTTTTTGATAAAATAGTTGCTATTGTTAACAAAATTCGTGTTTTTTGTCAAATTTTCCTTTTTTATCAAAATTTGCGCTCTCTGGTTGAAATCCGCGCTTTTTGGTTAAAATCCGCGCTTTTTGCTTAAAATCCGCGCTTTTTGATAAAATAGTTGCTGTTGTTAACAAAATTAGTGTTTTTTGTCAAATTTTCCTTTTTTATCAAAATTTGCGCTCTCTGGTTGAAATTCGCGCTTTTTGGTAAAATTCCGCGCTTTTTGCTTAAAATCCGCGCTTTTTGATAAAATAGTTGCTATTGTTAACAAAATTCGTGTTTTTTGTCAAATTTTCCTTTTTTATCAAAATTTGCGCTCTCTGGTTGAAATTGGCGCTTTTTGGTAAAATTCCGCGCTTTTTGCTTAAAATCCGCGCTTTTTGCTTAAAATCTGCGCTTTTTGATAAAATAGTTGCTATTGTTAACAAAATTCGTGTTTTTTGTCAAATTTTCCTTTTTTATCAAAATTTGCGCTCTCTGGTTGAAATTCGCGCTTTTTGGTAAAAACCCGCGCTTTTTTTTAAAATCCGCGCTTTTTGCTTAAAATCCGCGCTTTTTGATAAAATAGTTGCTATTGTTAACAAAATTCGTGTTTTTTGTCAAATTTTCCTTTCTTTTTATCAAAATTTGCGCTCTGGTTAAAATCCGCGCTTTTTGCTTAAAATCCGCGCTTTTTGATAAAATAGTTGCTATTGTTAAAAAAATTAGTGTTTTTTGTCAAATTTTTCTTATTTTATCAAAATTTGCGCTCTCTGGTTGAAATCCGCGCTTTTTTGTAAAGGTCCGCGCTGTTTGATTAAAATCCGCGCTTTTTGGTAAAAATTTGCTATTCTTAAAGAAATTGGTGTTTTTTATCAAATTTGGTTAAAATTCTCCCTTTTTGGTTAAAATCCGCGCTTTTTGCTTAAAATCCGCGCTTTTTTATAAAATAGTTGCTATTGTTAACAAAATTCGTGTTTTTTGTCAAATTTTCCTTTTTTATCAAAATTTGCGCTCTCTGGTTGAAATTGGCGCTTTTTGGTAAAATTCCGCGCTTTTTGCTTAAAATCCGCGCTTTTTGCTTAAAATCCTCGCTTTTTGCTTAAAATCCGCGCTTTTTGATAAAATAGTTGCTATTGTTAACAAAATTCGTGTTTTTTGTCAAATTTTCCTTTTTTATCAAAATTTGCGCTCTCTGGTTGAAATCCGCGCTTTTTGGTTAAAATCCGCGCTTTTTGCTTAAAATCCGCGCTTTTTGATAAAATAGTTGCTGTTGTTAACAAAATTAGTGTTTTTTGTCAAATTTTCCTTTTTTATCAAAATTTGCGCTCTCTGGTTGAAATTCGCGCTTTTTGGTAAAATTCCGCGCTTTTTGCTTAAAATCCGCGCTTTTTGATAAAATAGTTGCTATTGTTAACAAAAATCGTGTTTTTTGTCAAATTTTCCTTTTTTATCAAAATTTGCGCTCTCTGGTTGAAATTGGCGCTTTTTGGTAAAATTCCGCGCTTTTTGCTTAAAATCCGCGCTTTTTGCTTAAAATCCTCGCTTTTTGCTTAAAATCCGCGCTTTTTGATAAAATAGTTGCTATTGTTAACAAAATTCGTGTTTTTTGTCAAATTTTCCTTTTTTATCAAAATTTGCGCTCTCTGTTTAAAATTCGCGCTTTTTGGCAAAATTCCGCGCTTTTTGCTTAAAATTCGCGCTTTTTGCTTAAAATCCGCGCTTTTTGATAAAATAGTTGCTATTGTTAACAAAATTCGTGTTTTTTGTCAAATTTTCCTTTTATTTATCAAAATTTGCACTTTCTGGTTGAAATTCGCTCTTTTTGGTTGGACTAACTAAATTAAATTGATATAAAAGCAACTCTAATAGCTTTTCCCACCTAATTGAAATGTGGTTTCATTTAATGTCGCATTTAGTTAACTAAAAGCGATAATTTTCCACTTAAGAAAATCAATTTTCATCTAAAAATCCCCAATTTTCCTATCCTACTTACTGCCCTCTATATAAAATATCTAAAACTTATTTAAAATAGAAAAAAAGAAGAAGAAGAAAATCTCGATTACGACATTTTTTAAAAATCCTAAACAACCAACAATTGAATTCCTGTCGTGAAAATCTGGAAAATTTGTTGGAAAATTTAATAAACTTAAAATAAGTTAGAAATTATTCTTTTATTTCTGATTCGAGAGATGGAAATTTTCTGGATAAAACTTTACTTTTCCCGAAAAGTTTTCCATTCCGGAAAATTTGATAAACTGTCTGGAAAAACTTTTTAATTTTTTTTCAAATCGTAAATATCGAAATTTTGTTAAATAAAATATGTTTTCCCTAGAGAAAAAGTGTTTTAATAATTTCCACAGGTTGAGACAGTTGTCGATTTGTTTTAGATAATATGAGACTGTTGTAGATACATTTTAGACTTTTCTGATCTATTTAGGACTGTTTTAGTTCATACAAGACTGGTATTTAGACAAATTTAATCAATTGAAAACTGTTTTGGAAAATATGAGACTGTTGTTGACATATTTGAGACTGTTTTAGTTAATATAAGACTGTTTTTAGACGGTTTTGATCAATTGAAAACTGTTTTATTTGAAATGAGACTGTTGAGATCAATTGAGACAGTTGCCGATTCGTTTTAGATAATATGAGACTGTTGTAAATACATTTTAGACTTTTCTGATCTATTTAGGACTGTTTAAGTTCATACAAAACTGCTATTAGACAAATTTAATCAATTGAAAACTGTTTTGAAAAATATGAGACTGTTGTTGACATATTTGAGACTGTTTTAGTTAATATAAGACTGTTTTTAGACAGTTTTGATCAATTGAAAATTGTTTTAGTTAAAATGAGACTGTTGAGATCAATTGAGACAGTTGTCGATTCGTTTTAGATAATATGAGACTGTTGTAGATACATTTTAGACTTTTCTGATCTATTTAGGACTGTTTTTGTTTATACAAGACTGGTATTAGACTAATTTAATCAATTGAAAACTGTTTTGGAAAATATGAGACTGTTGTTGACATATTTGAGACTGTTTTAGTTAATATAAGACTGTTATTAGACAGTTTTGATCAATTGAAAACTGTTTTAGTTGAAATGAGACTGTTGAAATCAATTGAGACAGTTGTCGATTCGTTTTAGATAATATGAGACTGTTGTAGATACATTTTAGACTTTTCTGATCTATTTAGGACTGTTTTAGTTCATACAGGACTGGTATTAGACAAATTTAATCAATTGAAAACTGTTTTGGAAAATATGAGACTGTTGTTGACATATTTGAGACTGTTTTAGTTAATATAAGACTGTTTTTAGACAGTTTCGATCAATTGAAAACTGTTTTAGTTGAAATGAGACTGTTGAGATCAATTGAGGCAGTTGTGGATTCGTTTTAGATAATATGAGACTGTTGTAGATACATTTTAGACTTTTCTGATCTATTTAGGACTGTTTTACTTTATACAAGACTGGTATTAGACAAAATTTAATCAATTGAAAACTGTTTTGGAAAATATGAGACTGTTGTTGACATGTTTGAGACTGTTTTAGTTAATTTAAGACGGTTTTTAGACAGTTTGGATCAATTGAAAACTGTTTTAGTTGAAATGAGACTGTTGATATCAATTGAGACAGTTTTCGATTCGTTTTAGATAATATGAGACTGTTGTACATACATTTAGACTTTTCTGATTAGTTAGGACTGTTTTAGTTCATACAAGACTGCTATTAGACAAATTTAATCAATTGAAAACTGTTTTGGAAAATACGAGACTGTTGTTGACATATTTGAGACTGTTTTAGTTAATATAAGACTGTTTTTAGACAGTTTTGATTAATTGAAAACTGTTTTAGTTGAAATGAGACTGTTGAAATCAATTGAGACAGTTGTCGATTCGTTTTAGATAATATGAGACTGTTGTAGATACATTTTAGACTTTTCTGATCTATTTAGGACTGTTTTAGTTCATACAAGACTGGTATTTAGACAAATTTAATCAATTGAAAACTGTTTTGGAAAATATGAGACTGTTGTTGACATATTTGAGACTGTTTTAGTTAATATAAGACTGTTTTTAGACAGTTTTGATCAATTGAAAACTGTTTTAGTTGAAATGAGACTGTTGATATCAATTGAGACAGTTGTCGATTCGTTTTAGATAATATGAGACTGTTGTAGATACATTTTAGACGTTTCTGATCTATTTAGGACTGTTTTAGTTCATACAAGACTGCTATTAGACAAATGTAACCAATTGAAAACTGTTTTGGAAAATATGAGACTGTTGTTGACATATTTGAGACTGTTTTAGTTAATATAAGATTGTTTGTAGACAGTTTTGATCAATTGAAAACTGAATCAGTTGAAATGAGACTGTTGAGATCAATTGAGACAGTTGTCGATTCTTTTTAGATAATATGAAACTGTTGTAGATACATTTAAAACTTTTCTGATCAATTTATAACTGTTTTAGTTCATACAAGACTGGTATTAGACTAATTTAATCAATTGAAAACTGTTTTAGAAAATATGAGACTGTTGTTGACATATTTGAGACTGTTTTAGTTAATATAAGACTGTTTTTTGACAGTTTTGATCAATTGAAAACTGTTTTAGTTGAAATGAAACTGTTGAGATCAATCGAGACAGTTGTCGATTCGTTTTAGATATTATGAGACTGTTGTAGATACATTTTAGACGTTTCTGATCTATTTAGGACTGTTTTAGTTCATACAAGACTGGTATTAGACAAATTTAATTAATTGAAAACTGTTTTGGAAAATATAAGACTGTTGTTGACATATTTGAGACTGTTTTAGTTAATATAACACTGTTTTTTGACAGTTTTGATCAATTGAAAACTGTTTTAGTTGAAATTAGACTGTTGAGATCAATTGAGACAGTTGTCGATTCGTTTTAGATAATATGAGACTGTTGTAGATACATTTTAGACTTTTCTGATCTATTTAGGACTGTTTTAGTTCATACAAGACTGCTATTAGACAAATGTAATCAATTGAAAACTGTTTTGGAAAATATGAGACTGTTGTTGACATATTTGAGACTGTTTTAGTTAATATAAGACTGTTTTTAGACAGTTTTGATCAATTGAAAACTGTTTTATTTGAAATGAGACTGTTGAGATCAATTGAGACAGTTGTCGATTCGTTTTAGATAATATGAGACTGTTGTAGATACATTTTAGACTTTTCTGATCTATTTAGGACTGTTTTAGTTCATACAAAACTGGTATTAGACAAATTTAATCAATTGAAAACTGTTTTGGAAAATATGAGACTGTTGTTGACATATTTGAGACTGTTTTAGTTAATATAAGACTGTTTTTTGACAGTTTTGATCAATTAAAAACTGTTTTAGTTGAAATGAGATTGTTGAGATCAATTGAGACAGTTGTCGATTCGTTTTAGATAATATGAGACTGTTGTAGATACATTTTAGACGTTTCTGATCTATTTAGGACTGTTTTAGTTCATACAAGACTGCTATTAGACAAAGTTAATCAATTGAAAACTGTTTTGGAAAATATGAGACTGTTGTTGACATATTTGAGACTGTTTTAGTTAATATAAGACTGTTTTTAGACAGTTTTGATCAATTGAAAACTGTTTTAGTTGAAATGAGACTGTTGAGATCAATTGAGACAGTTGTCGATTCGTTTTAGATAATATGAGACTGTTGTAGATACATTTTAGACTTTTCTGATCTATTTAGGACTGTTTTTGTTTATACAAGACTGGTATTAGACAAATTTAATCAATTGAAAACTGTTTTGGAAAATATGAGACTGTTGTTGACATATTTGAGACTGTTTTAGTTAATATAAGACTGTTTTTAGACAGTTTTGATCAATTGAAAACTGTTTTATTTGAAATGAGACTGTTGATATCAATTGAGACAGTTTTCGATTCGTTTTAGATAATATGAGACTGTTGTACATACATTTAGACTTTTCTGATTAGTTGGGACTGTTTTAGTTCATACAAGACTGGTATTAGACAAATTTAATCAATTGAAAACTGTTTTGGAAAATATGAGACTGTTGTTGACATATTTGAGACTGTTTTAGTTAATATAAGACTGTTTTTAGACAGTTTTGATCAATTGAAAACTGTTTTAGTTGAAATGAGACTGTTGAGATCAATTGAGACAGTTGTCGATTCGTTTTAGATAATATGAGACTGTTGTAGATACATTTTAGACTTTTCTGATCCATTTAGGACTGTTTTAATTCATACAAGATTGGTATTTAGACAAATTTAATCAATTGAAAACTGTTTTGGAAAATATGAGACTGTTGTTGACATATTTGAGACTGTTTTAGTTAATATAAGACTGTTTTTAGACAGTTTTGATCAATTGAAAACTGTTTTATTTGAAATGAGACTGTTGAGATCAATTGAGACAGTTGTCGATTCGTTTTAGATAATATGAGACTGTTGTAGATACATTTTAGACTTTTCTGATCTATTTAGGACTGTTTTAGTTCATACAAGACTGCTATTAGACAAATTTAATCAATTGAAAACTGTTTTGGAAAATATGAGACTGTTGTGTGACATATTTGAGACTGTTTTAGTTAATATAAGACAGTTTTGATCAATTGAAAACTGTTTTAGTTGAAATGAGACTGTTGAGATCAATTGAGACAGTTGTCGATTCGTTTTAGATAATATGAGACTGTTGTAGATACATTTTAGACTTTTCTGATCCATTTAGGACTGTTTTAATTCATACAAGATTGGTATTTAGACAAATTTAATCAATTGAAAACTGTTTTGGAAAATATGAGACTGTTGTTGACATATTTGAGACTGTTTTAGTTAATATAAGACTGTTTTTAGACAGTTTTGATCAATTGAAAACTGTTTTAGTTGAAATGAGACTGTTGAGATCAATTGAGACAGTTGTCGATTCGTTTTAGATAATATGAGACTGTTGTAGATACATTTTAGACGTTTCTGATCTATTTAGGACTGTTTTAGTTCATACAAGACTGCTATTGGACAAATTTAATCAATTGAAAACTGTTTTGGAAAATATGAGACTGTTGTTGACATATTTGAGACTGTTTTAGTTAATATAAGACTGTTTTTAGACAGTTTCGATCAATTGAAAACTGTTTTATTTGAAATGAGACTGTTGAGATCAATTGAGACAGTTGTCGATTTGTTTTAGATAATATGAGACTGTTGTAGATACATTTTAGACTTTTCTGATCTATTTAGGACTGTTTTAGTTCGTACAATACTGCTATTAGACAAATTTAATCAATTGAAAACTGTTTTGAAAAGTATGAGACTGTTGTTGACATATTTGAGACTGTTTTAGTTAATATAAGACTGTTTTTAGACAGTTTTGATCAATTGAAAACTGTTTTATTTGAAATGAGACTGTTGATATCAATTGAGACAGTTTTCGATTCGTTTTAGATAATGTGAGACTGTTGTACATACATTTAGACTTTTCTGATTAGTTAGGACTGTTTTAGTTCATACAAGACTGGTATTAGACAAATTTAATCAATTGAAAACAGTTTTGGAAAATATGAGACTGTTGTTGACATATTTGAGACTGTTTTAGTTAATATAAGACTGTTTTTAGACAGTTTGGATCAATTGAAAACTGTTTTAGTTGAAATGAGACTGTTGATATCAATTGAGACAGTTTTCGATTCGTTTTAGATAATATGAGACTGTTGTACATACATTTAGACTTTTCTGATTAGTTAGGACTGTTTTAGTTCATACAAGACTGCTATTAGACAAATTTAATCAATTGAAAACTGTTTTGGAAAATACGAGACTGTTGTTGACATATTTGAGACTGTTTTAGTTAATATAAGACTGTTTTTAGACAGTTTTGATTAATTGAAAACTGTTTTAGTTGAAATGAGACTGTTGAAATCAATTGAGACAGTTGTCGATTCGTTTTAGATAATATGAGACTGTTGTAGATACATTTTAGACTTTTCTGATCTATTTAGGACTGTTTTAGTTCATACAAGACTGGTATTTAGACAAATTTAATCAATTGAAAACTGTTTTGGAAAATATGAGACTGTTGTTGACATATTTGAGACTGTTTTAGTTAATATAAGACTGTTTTTAGACGGTTTTGATCAATTGAAAACTGTTTTATTTGAAATGAGACTGTTGAGATCAATTGAGACAGTTGTCGATTCGTTTTAGATAATATGAGACTGTTGTAGATAGATTTTAGACTTTTCTGATCTATTTAGGACTGTTTTAGTTCATACAAGACTGCTATTAGATAAATTTAATCAATTGAAAACAGTTTTGGAAAATATGAGACTGTTGTTGACATATTTGAGACTGTTTTAGTTAATATAAGACTGTTTTTAGAGAGTTTTGATCAATTAAAAACTGTTTTAGTTGAAATGAGACTGTTGCGATCAATTGAGACCGTTGTCGATTCCTTTTAGATAATATGAGACTGTTGTAGATACATTTTAGACTTTTCTGATCTATTTAGGACTGTTTTAGTTCATACAGGACTGGTATTAGACAAATTTAATCAATTGAAAACTGTTTTGGAAAATATGAGACTGTTGTTGACATATTTGAGACTGTTTTAGTTAATATAAGACTGTTATTAGACAGTTTTAAACAATTGAAAACTGTTTTATTTGAAATGAGACTGTTGAGATCAATTGAGACAGTTGTCGATTCGTTTTAGATAATATGAGACTGTTGTAGATACATTTTAGACTTTTCTGATCTATTTAGGACTGTTTTAGTTCATACAAAACTGGTATTAGACAAATTTAATCAATTGAAAACTGTTTTGGAAAATATGAGACTGTTGTTGACATATTTGAGACTGTTTTAGTTAATATAAGACTGTTTTTAGACAGTTTTGATTAATTGAAAACTGTTTTAGTTGAAATGAGACTGTTGAGATCAATTGAGACAGTTGTCGATTTGTTTTAGATAATATGAGACTGTTGTAGATACATTTTAGACTTTTCTGATCTATTTAGGACTGTTTTAGTTCATACAGGACTGGTATTAGACAAATTTAATCAATTGAAAACTGTTTTGGAAAATATGAGACTGTTGTTGACATATTTGAGACTGTTTTAGTTAATATAAGACTGTTATTAGACAGTTTTAAACAATTGAAAACTGTTTTATTTGAAATGAGACTGTTGAGATCAATTGAGACAGTTGTCGATTCGTTTTAGATAATATGAGACTGTTGTAGATACATTTTAGACTTTTCTGATCTATTTAGGACTGTTTTAGTTCATACAAAACTGGTATTAGACAAATTTAATCAATTGAAAACTGTTTTGGAAAATATGAGACTGTTGTTGACATATTTGAGACTGTTTTAGTTAATATAAGACTGTTTTTAGACAGTTTTGATCAATTGAAAACTGTTTTAGTTTAAATGAGACTGTTGAAATCAATTGAGACAGTTGTCGATTCGTTTTAGATAATATGAGACTGTTGTAGATACATTTTAGACTTTTCTGATCTATTTAGGACTGTTTTACTTTATACAAGACTGGTATTAGACAAAATTTAATCAATTGAAAACTGTTTTGGAAAATATGAGACTGTTGTTGACATATTTGAGACTGTTTTAGTTAATATAAGACTGTTTTTAGACAGTTTCGATCAATTGAAAACTGTTTTAGTTGAAATGAGACTGTTGAGATCAATTGAGGCAGTTGTGGATTCGTTTTAGATAATATGAGACTGTTGTAGATACATTTTAGACTTTTCTGATCTATTTAGGACTGTTTTACTTTATACAAGACTGGTATTAGACAAAATTTAATCAATTGAAAACTGTTTTGGAAAATATGAGACTGTTGTTGACATGTTTGAGACTGTTTTAGTTAATTTAAGACGGTTTTTAGACAGTTTGGATCAATTGAAAACTGTTTTAGTTGAAATGAGACTGTTGATATCAATTGAGACAGTTTTCGATTCGTTTTAGATAATATGAGACTGTTGTACATACATTTAGACTTTTCTGATTAGTTAGGACTGTTTTAGTTCATACAAGACTGCTATTAGACAAATTTAATCAATTGAAAACTGTTTTGGAAAATACGAGACTGTTGTTGACATATTTGAGACTGTTTTAGTTAATATAAGACTGTTTTTAGACAGTTTTGATTAATTGAAAACTGTTTTAGTTGAAATGAGACTGTTGAAATCAATTGAGACAGTTGTCGATTCGTTTTAGATAATATGAGACTGTTGTAGATACATTTTAGACTTTTCTGATCTATTTAGGACTGTTTTAGTTCATACAAGACTGGTATTTAGACAAATTTAATCAATTGAAAACTGTTTTGGAAAATATGAGACTGTTGTTGACATATTTGAGACTGTTTTAGTTAATATAAGACTGTTTTTAGACAGTTTTGATCAATTGAAAACTGTTTTAGTTGAAATGAGACTGTTGATATCAATTGAGACAGTTGTCGATTCGTTTTAGATAATATGAGACTGTTGTAGATACATTTTAGACGTTTCTGATCTATTTAGGACTGTTTTAGTTCATACAAGACTGCTATTAGACAAATGTAACCAATTGAAAACTGTTTTGGAAAATATGAGACTGTTGTTGACATATTTGAGACTGTTTTAGTTAATATAAGATTGTTTGTAGACAGTTTTGATCAATTGAAAACTGAATCAGTTGAAATGAGACTGTTGAGATCAATTGAGACAGTTGTCGATTCTTTTTAGATAATATGAAACTGTTGTAGATACATTTAAAACTTTTCTGATCAATTTATAACTGTTTTAGTTCATACAAGACTGGTATTAGACTAATTTAATCAATTGAAAACTGTTTTAGAAAATATGAGACTGTTGTTGACATATTTGAGACTGTTTTAGTTAATATAAGACTGTTTTTTGACAGTTTTGATCAATTGAAAACTGTTTTAGTTGAAATGAAACTGTTGAGATCAATCGAGACAGTTGTCGATTCGTTTTAGATATTATGAGACTGTTGTAGATACATTTTAGACGTTTCTGATCTATTTAGGACTGTTTTAGTTCATACAAGACTGGTATTAGACAAATTTAATTAATTGAAAACTGTTTTGGAAAATATAAGACTGTTGTTGACATATTTGAGACTGTTTTAGTTAATATAAGACTGTTTTTTGACAGTTTTGATCAATTGAAAACTGTTTTAGTTGAAATGAAACTGTTGAGATCAATCGAGACAGTTGTCGATTCGTTTTAGATATTATGAGACTGTTGTAGATACATTTTAGACGTTTCTGATCTATTTAGGACTGTTTTAGTTCATACAAGACTGCTATTAGACAAATGTAATCAATTGAAAACTGTTTTGGAAAATATGAGACTGTTGTTGACATATTTGAGACTGTTTTAGTTAATATAACACTGTTTTTTGACAGTTTTGATCAATTGAAAACTGTTTTAGTAGAAATTAGACTGTTGAGATCAATTGAGACAGTTGTCGATTCGTTTTAGATAATATGAGACTGTTGTAGATACATTTTAGACTTTTCTGATCTATTTAGGACTGTTTTAGTTCATACAAGACTGCTATTAGACAAATGTAATCAATTGAAAACTGTTTTGGAAAATATGAGACTGTTGTTGACATATTTGAGACTGTTTTAGTTAATATAACACTGTTTTTTGACAGTTTTGATCAATTGAAAACTGTTTTAGTTGAAATTAGACTGTTGAGATCAATTGAGACAGTTGTCGATTCGTTTTAGATAATATGAGACTGTTGTAGATACATTTTAGACTTTTCTGATCTATTTAGGACTGTTTTAGTTCATACAAGACTGCTATTAGACAAATTTAATCAATTGAAAACTGTTTTGAAAAATATGAGACTGTTGTTGACATATTTGAGACTGTTTTACTTAATTTAAGACGGTTTTTAGACAGTTTGGATCAATTGAAAACTGTTTTAGTTGAAATGAGACTGTTGAGATCAATTGAGACAGTTATCAGTTGGTTTTAGATAATATGAGACTGTTGTAGATACATTTTAGACTTTTCTGATCTATTTAGGACTGTTTTAGTTCATACAAGACTGGTATTAGACAAATTTAATCAATTGAAAACTGTTTTGGAAAATATGAGACTGTTGTTGACATATTTGAGACTGTTTTAGTTAATATAAGACTGTTTTTAAAAAGTTTGGATCAATTGAAAACTGTTTTATTTGAAATGAGGTTGTTGAGATCAATTGAGACAGTTGTCGATTCGTTTTAGATAATATGAGACTGTTGTAGATACATTTTAGACTTTTCTGATCTATTTAGGACTGTTTTAGTTCATACAAGACTGGTATTAGACAAATTTAATCAATTGAAAACTGTTTTGGAAAATATGAGACTGTTGTTGACATATTTGAGACTGTTTTAGTTAATATAAGACTGTTTTTAAAAAGTTTGGATCAATTGAAAACTGTTTTATTTGAAATGAGGTTGTTGAGATCAATTGAGACAGTTGTCGATTCGTTTTAGATAATATGAGACTGTTGTAGATACATTTTAGACTTTTTTGATTTATTTAGGACTGTTTTAGTTCATACAAGACTGTTATTAGACAAATTTAATCAATTGAAAACTGTTTTGGAAAATATGAGACTGTTGTTGACATATTTGAGACTGTTTTAGTTAATATAAGATTGTTTTTAGACAGTTTTGATCAATTGAAAACTGTTTTAGTTGAAATGAGACTGTTGAGATCAATTGAGACAGGTGCCGATTCGTTTTAGATAATATGAGACTGTTGTAGATATATTTTAGACTTTTCTGATCTATTTAGGACTGTTTTAGTTCATACAAGACTGTTATTAGACAAATTTAATCAATTGAAAACTGTTTTGGAAAATATGAGACTGTTGTTGACATATTTGAGACTGTTTTAGTTAATATAAGACTGTTTTTTAGACAGTTTTGATCAATTGAAAACTGTTTTAGTTGAAATGAGACTGTTGAGATCAATTGAGACAGTTGCCGATTCGTTTTAGATAATATGAGACTGTTGTAGATATATTTTAGACTTTTCTGATCTATTTAGGACTGTTTTAGTTCATACAAGACTGTTATTAGACAAATTTAATCAATTGAAAACTGTTTTGGAAAATATGAGACTGTTGTTGACATATTTGAGACTGTTTTAGTTAATACAAGACTGTTTTTAGACAGTTTTGATCAATTGAAAACTGTTTTAGTTGAAATGAGACTGTTGAGATCAATTGAGACAGGTGCCGATTCGTTTTAGATAATATGAGACTGTTGTAGATATATTTTAGACTTTTCTGATCTATTTAGGACTGTTTTAGTTCATACAAGACTGCTATTAGACAAATTTAATCAATTGAAAACTGTTTTGGACAATATGAGACTGTTGTTGACATATTTGAGACTGTTTTAGTTAATATAAGATTGTTTTTAGACAGTTTTGATCAATTGGAAACTGTTTTATTTGAAATAAGACTGTTGAGATCAATTGAGACAGTTGTCGATTCGTTTTAGATAATATGAGACTGTTGTAGATACATTTTAGACTTTTTTGATTTATTTAGAACTGTTTTAGTTCATACCAGACTGGTATTAGACAAATTTAATCAATTGAAAACTGTTTTGGAAAATATGAGACTGTTGTTGACATATTTGAGACTGTTTTAGTTAATATAAGACTGTTTTTAGACAGTTTTGATCAATTGAAAACTGTTTTAGTTGAAATGAGACTGTTGAGATCAATTGAGACAGTTGTCGATTCGTTTTAGATAATATGAGACTGTTGTAGATACATTTTAGACTTTTTTGATTTATTTAGGACTGTTTTAGTTCATACAAGACTGTTATTAGACAAATTTAATCAATTGAAAACTGTTTTGGAAAATATGAGACTGTTGTTGACATATTTGAGACTGTTTTAGTTAATATAAGATTGTTTTTAGACAGTTTTGATCAATTGAAAACTGTTTTAGTTGAAATGAGACTGTTGAGATCAATTGAGACAGTTGTCGATTCGTTTTAGATAATATGAGACTGTTGTAGATACATTTGAAACTTTTTTGATCTATTTAGGACTGTTTTAGTTTATACAAGACTGCTATTAGACAAATTTAATCAATTGAAAACTGTTTTGGAAAATATGAGACTGTTGTTGACATATTTAAGACTGTTTTAGTTAATATAAGACTGTTTTTAGACAGTTTTGATCAATTGCAAACTGTTTTAGTTGAAATGAGACTGTTGAGATCAATTGAGACAGTTGTGGATTCGTTTTAGATAATATGAGACTGTTGTAGATACATTTTAGACTTTTCTGATCAATTTACGACTGTTTTAGTTTATACAAGACTGGTATTAGACAAATGTAATCAATTGAAAACTGTTTTGGAAAATATGAGACTGTTGTTGACATATTTGAGACTGATAGTTAATATAAGACTGTTTTTAGACAGTTTTGATCAATTGAAAACTGTTTTATTTGAAATGAGACTGTTGAGATCAATTGAGACAGTTGTCGATTCGTTTTAGATAATATGAGACTGTTGTAGATACATTTTAGACTTTTCTGATCAATTTACGACTGTTTTAGTTTATACAAGACTGGTATTAGACAAAATTTAATCAATTGAAAACTGTTTTGGAAAATATGAGACTGTTGTTGACATATTTGAGACTGTTTTAGTTAATATAAGACTGTTTTTAGACAGTTTTGATCAATTGAAAACTGTTTTAGTTGAAATGAGACTGTTGAGATCAATTGAGACAGTTGTCGATTCGTTTTAGATAATATGAGACTGTTGTAGATATAATTTAATTACTGTGAATGTTCATTTTATCGATAATTCGGTTTATTCTTATTAAAATTCCAAAAATCAAAAGTTTTTTTGTTTATTTTACTTTTATTCTTTCCCATTTAACAAATGAAATCCTCAACTATTCATTTGTATCAAAATATCAGCTTTAGTTAGATAAATCGAAAAGCGAAATCAAACGATAAAGTTGCCTTTTGTTCCCGATTACAATGGCCATCTTCTTCTTTTTATCTCTCTCTCTTTTCTTATTTACGAAATAAACAATGACTTTCACTGTTATTATATTAGATACAAAAACAAACTTAGATTAGAAGAGTTAAGAAGTTAAGGGCTTGGAAATACGAAATTTTAACCAGTTTTTGTTTATAAAAATAGCATTCAAGAATAAATTTGACATTTAATTGATAGATTAAAATTTAATTTGATATCTAATTGACAGTTGACGTAAACAAACTTTAAAAATGACATTCTATTGACAGTTAATAAGAAATTTGACATTTATGATAAACAAACTTAAAAATGACATTTTATTGACATTTAGTTGACAATTGACGTAAACAAACTTTAAAAATGACATTTCTATTGACAGTTTAATAAGAAATTTGACATTTATGATAAACAAACTTAAAAAATGACATTTTATTGACATTTTAGTTGACAATTGACGTAAACAAACTTTAAAAATGACATTTCTATTGACAGTTTAATAAGAAATTTGACATTTATGATAAACAAACTTAAAAAATGACATTTTATTGACATTTAGTTGACAATTGACGTAAACAAACTTTAAAAATGACATTTCTATTGACAGTTTGATAAGAAATTTGACATTTATGATAAACAAACTAAAAAAATGACATTTTATTGACATTTAGTTGACATTTGACGTAAACAAACTTTAAAAATGACATTTCTATTGACAGTTTAATAAGAAATTTGACATTTATGATAAACAAACTTAAAAAATGACATTTTATTGACATTTAGTTGACAATTGACGTAAACAAACTTTAAAATTGACATTTCTATTGACAGTTTAATAAGAAATTTGACATTTATGATAAACAAACTTAAAAAATGACATTTTATTGACATTTAGTTGACAATTGACGTAAACAAACTTTAAAAATGACATTTCTATTGACAGTTTAATAAGAAATTTGACATTTATGATAAACAAACTTAAAAAATGACATTTTATTGACATTTAGTTGACAATTGACGTAACAAACTTTAAAAATGACATTTCTATTGACAGTTTAATAAGAAATTTGACATTTATGATAAACAAACTTAAAAATGACATTTTATTGACATTTAGTTGACAATTGACGTAAACAAACTTTAAAATTGACATTTCTATTGACAGTTTAATAAGAAATTTTGACATTTATGATAAAGAAACTTAAAAAATGACATTTTATTGACATTTAGTTGACAATTGACGTAAACAAACTTTAAAAATGACATTTCTATTGACAGTTTAATAAGAAATTTGACATTTATGATAAACAAACTTAAAAAAATGACATTTTATTGACATTTAGTTGACAATTGACGTAAACAAACTTTAAAAATGACATTTCTATTGACAGTTTAATTAAGAAATTTGACATTTATGATAACAAACTTAATAAAATGGCATTTTATTGACATTTAGTTGACAATTGACGTAAACAAACTTTAAAAATGACATTTCTATTGTACAGTTTAATAAGAAATTTGACATTTATGATAAACAAACTTAAAAAATGACATTTTATTGACATTTAGTTGACAATTGACGTAAACAAACTTTAAAAATGACATTTCTATTGACAGTTTAATAAGAAATTTGACATTATGATAAACAAACTAAAAAATGACATTTTATTGACATTTAGTTAACAATTGACGTAAACAAAACTTTAAAAATGACATTTCTATTAACAAACTTACAAAAATGACATTTAACGACATTTAGTTGACAATTGACGTAAACAAACTTTAAAAATGACATTTCTATTGACAGTTAATAAGAAATTTTGACATTTATGATAAACAAACTTAAAAAATGACATTTTATTGACATTTAGTTAACAATTGACGTAAACAAACTTTAAAATGACATTTCTATTAACAAACTTACAAAAATGACATTTTAACGACATTTAGTTGACAATTGACGTAAACAAACTTTAAAAATGACATTTCTATTGACAGTTTAATAAGAAATTTGACATTTATGATAAACAAACTTAAAAAATGACATTTTAATTGACATTTAGTTAACAATTGACGTAAACAAACTTTAAAAATGACATTTCTATTAACAAACTTACAAAAATGACATTTTAACGACATTTAGTTGACAATTCATTCAATTCAATTCAATTCTTTATATTGATCCATTTAACAGTAAGTTGTTGGACAAGTCAATAGAATATAATACAATATCTATATTATAAGAATATAATACAATACCTATATTATAAAACAATACTTAATAGTATTAATTTAAAATGATAGTTAAAAAACGTAAAAACACAGAGGACAATATTAAAAATATATAAAAAGTATTATTGTAACAGTAACAGATAAAAAGTACATAAATTAAATAAGTTGACAGTTTTGGGGTGGTGAGGACAGTTGGCACCTAAGAGTAATAATCAAAGTATTCTTGCAAAGAGTAAGGACATATATTTATTAACTCCTGTTTTATTTGGCATTTGAATCGGTTTAGGTTGGGCGATTCTTTAATATTTTGTGGCAGTTTATTATAGAGGGTGCTTCCCAAAATAGTGGGGGATTTAGCACAAATGCTTAAATGGGTAAATGGCGGGCAAAGATTTGTTTTATTTCTTGTATTGTAAGAATGAAAATCGCTATTATGTTTAAGTTGTGATTTGTTTTTATAGATATACAATAAGATTTCCAATACATATATTCCATATAGTGTGAGGATCTTAAATTTTTTAAAATGGGGGCGACAGGATTCTCTGAGAGATATACCTGCAAGGCATCTTATAATCCTCTTTTGAGATATAAAAACCTCATCTACATAGGACGATCCACCCCATACACATATACCATAGAGCAATCTTGAATGAATATCACTATAATATATTTGCGTCAGATGGTGAATCTTTAAAACATTTGAAAGGTTTCTAATTTGATAACATTTTGAGTTCAATATTGCTGCTAAATTCTGGCAATGTGTTTTATAAGAGAGAGTTTCATCCAAAGTAACGCCTAAAAATTTTGTAGAGTTGACTCTGTTTATATCTATACCATTTACATTGATGTCAAAAGATACCTGTTTAGAGTTTTGATACGTGTGAAAATATATATGATTTGTTTTTTCGGTATTAAATAACAATGATTGATTACTAGACCATTGTGAAAATATTTTAAGAGAGTTATCTATTTGAATTTGTAGGATTTCTTCTGAAGAATTAGAGAAGAGAAAAGTTGAGTCGTCAGCATATAAGACTGTAAATGTTTCAGAAAGCAAATCTGGAAGTTCATTTACATATATTGTAAACAATATAGGGGCTAATACGGATCCTTGAGGAACTCCTACATTATTTACTTTTTCTGCTGAAAATGTTTGTTTTCCTGAGTGACTAATTTTAACTAACTGTGACCTATTAATGATATATGAAGCAAACCAATCATTTTGCTTACCCCTGATTCCGTATGAGTTGAGTGTATTTAGTAGAATTTCATGTTGAACACAATCGAAGGCCCTACTAAGGTCACAAAAAATTCCAGTAGGATTCTCACCTCGCTCGATTGACTGAAGTACTTTTTCATAGAACGAAATAACAGCAGTATTAGTAGAATATTTGGCACGAAATCCATGCTGATTTTCAGAAATTATTTGATTTAAGTCCAGGAAATTCATTAATTGTACCAACATCACATATTCAAAAATTTTTGAAAAAGTGGAGACTACTGAGATCGGTCTGTAGTTAGACATATCATGTGGGTCACCCTTTTTAAGTATAGGTGACACTAAAGAGGTTTTTAGTTTTTCCGGGAATTTACCCTCTTCCAGAGAGCTATTAATTATATGAGTTAAAGGTGTTAAAATGTAGGCTGCGATTCTCTTCACTAGTTTACCAGAGAAGTTATCAAAGCCACATGACGATTTATTTTTTATTTTATACTTTATAATCGATAAAACATCCATTTCAGATACTGCCTTCACAAAAAAGCTTTTTAAAGGTG